>WAAE01021835.1:0-236937 GCA_013400495.1 Nicator chloris
TAAACCCTCAGAACCCCAGCAAATGGTTTGTCTCTTCTGTCATGTTTGTCGATCTCGCAGAGCTGAGAAATTCCAAGCTCTTTGGGGGGAGACTATCGCAGCCCCAGTGTGTGGGTGAGACACCCAGTTAAAGCTACCCACTGCAACAGTTAGGGTTCTTCTGATGCTTCTGAGAAGTGGAAATTTTTGTTCATTCCATTATCCAACTCTATCAAAATTTCAGAGTGTGTAAGGCAATATGCTTCATTTCTTCTATTTTCTCTTGGTCTGGTGACTGAACTACTTGTAATTCTCTTGGCAACTCATCTTACCACCTGAGGATAATAACAGGTTCCTAGAAAACCAGGTTTTTATTCTGAAGATTTCTTCAGTAACAAAAATTTCAAGCAGTGTCCATATGTCTTGCCTCTTCACCAAGAAAATAAGTTTCAAATTCAACAACCTGCACAAACAGTATGCACTCTCTGAATCACTTGCTCTGAATTAAAATAAGTTGCAATTGCTTGCCTCTTTCTCATCACCATGCTATGCCAGCATAGAATAACCCAGAGATTTAAATGGTCAGAACTATAGCAGACTTGTAGTTTACTGACTTAGTTTGCCTCACAGTTAATATTGTGGTTTACTTTGTGATATTTCATATAAAACTCTCTATTTAGTGACTTTTTTTTTTTAAGGAAGAAGTATGTGGTCTTTATTTATCTTATTCTATCAATGTCGTCTTTCTTGCATTTTCAGTTAAAGGAAAATTTTGACAGTCTATTGAAATTCTTAGTTTTGGTTCTGAAAATGAAATGTTTTTCAGTATCTCTGTAACATTACCCATCTCTTCCTGGAATTCACTACTTGAAGAACCCTAAGAATCAAAACCAAAATTTGCTTCTCTTTTCCTAAGTTAGGTATTTGCCTTCAAATGCATAAATTTTGCTCAGCATGGAAACTTACATCTTAGTAATACAATGAAGTAAGGCATGAAAAATTTAAACAGTAGTACAAATTAAGTAAATGGCTGATTTAAAGCACTCATATGTACAATATTATTGCTCTTAAAAATAATGTAAGAATTGCTTGAGGTTTCTACAGTAAATATTAGCTATAGTTTGAAAATGTGAAAATGTATTAAGCTGGTGAAAAAATTTAAACAAGGATCATTTTCCTCTGTATCATTATTACTCTTAAATCACATAGTTGAGCTTGAGAGATTGCATTTCTAAATACATCTGGAGGAGAGCCATTGGCTTGGTGGAGCATACTCATATTTATCTGGTGATTCAGCTTTAGTATATCCCTGTTCTCTTCATTACGCAGTATAAATATATTTTAAAAACAATTGGAAACCCAGCTAGTTCAGACCAATAATTATAAAATTCCCGTCCATGGCTTAGAATGATATGGTACTGTTAATAAAATAAGAGTGAAGGCCATGTGGGATTTTTAAATAAATTTATTTCAAAACCTGAAAGTTACATACTCCATAATAATGTTCTTGATTAACAGAGCCCATCACTTCCTCTGGGGCACACACAGAAGTTCTTTGAAAAAGATTTGTCTGTGAGTGGTATCCTAAAAATCACTGAGCTGCAGGCATTAGAGTGACAATGATAACAGGGAGTGTATAGTGACATTTTCATCTGCAGACCCCTGTGTATCTCACACCTTGCTTAATCCTGTTTCTGATCCCTCCCAAGTACACGTTTTGGAAAAATCAGGATAAGAAAAAACATACATAAAATCCCACTGACAGTGTAATTTTATTCACCAACTTACTGACTTTTTTAAGAATAAGGAGGAAATGTGTTTCCTCCTACTGGGAAAATGTTTCAGGATCTCACTGTGTGGTGATTGGAAAGTACTTTCCAATCTCTAGCCAAATTCAGTCACAGCCAGTTTCTGCCCATTGTTCTGCTGCTGGCATCATCTTTTAATTTAAACATCTCTTTTCTACCTTTTTGGAAAATGTAATGATTAAAATCTCCAGCAAGGTAAAAAAGCAAAACTTTGCTCTGGCTTTGGGAGAGCATAATGAAAATCAACATTGGTGACCTCTAACTTGTGAGGGGAGAAACCTCCTAAAATCCCTGTTATGGAAATGCAGTTTAGAAAGGAAATGAATATTGGAGTGACTGAACACTAAGGTACTTTAATATCTCACTTTGCTGGGATGGGAATTTGCTGTATCTGGTTAATCTTCCTGAGGGATAAGCTTCTCAATTGCTGTAAGCCTATTGAGTTGTAGGCAGAGCACTTCTGACCAAATACTGTGCTGTACCTGAGATCAGCATTGTTCAAGTTTGGAAGCAGGAAAGAAAGATTTTGCTTTTGATTTACTACAAGTAAATCAAGCAAGTTCAAGCATTTATATTTTAGTAGAGAATTCAGTTAAATATGACACTCTAAGTCCTAACAGTGAGGCTCAAAAGCTGGTTAAAATGTTTGCCATCAAGCAGCAAGAAGTGCTCATGAGATTACAGAGAGGCTGCAATTAGCCAGCACAGATTAGATGACACAGAGGTGTGGGAGGAGGTGGTTATCCTCTGGGAACAGTCAGCTCTAGGAGTGCACCTGCATCAACAGTTCAGTGCAGAGGTTTCCTTCAGCTGAGAATTTCCTCATGTCTGTACCTGATGCTCTGTACAGCACACCTCTTCGCTCCACTCATGCTCAGATAATGATTCTCAGGACTGCTCATCAGAGCAAAAATTGGTCAGGATGCCCCCAGAGACTGCCAGAGTGAGGTAATTCTTCAAGAAGTTATAAAGAGCTTGGTTCAAACAACCTGGAATTAATGAGATCCTTCCGTACAAATTCTCCAAACGAGGCAATCAGACTGAAAAATGTCTTAACTAAACTCATTAGCCTGAGCAGTCTGCACCGTGAAGCAGCTGAGCCATGTACCTACTCCAAAACTGTTTATAGCTGGTGGGAGGAAAGAGGGCTTTGTCTTTTCTTTCAAAATCACCTCACAAATGTTTAACTCACTGTACCATATTATCTTCAAGTTTAGGCTAAATTGGTTTTGCATTGGAGACGGAAAACAGGGTTATGAAAATAATCCGTAATGTTGAACTACTTTTTTCCTAAACTTTTAAATATGTCCACGTCATATATATATATGTCAAAGTAGGACATGTTGTTATGAACCTTTTCTCAGTGTCTAAGGTAAATATCCCTTCTCTAAATTTAAGTCCATCGTGTCTTCCCTTTTCCATTTGGACATAGGGGAGACTTTTAAACATACATGGAATGTCCTTCAGTTTCGCAGCTCTGAACTAGAACCTCAATTGTGTTTTAGCCTTCTTTTGTGGAACCTTCTTACCCAGTTGTAATTATTCTTTTTGCTGTCACTTTGAAATCTCTTTGCTACCTGTTACTTACAGTTTGATACAGCTGGATATAACACATCAGCTTCTTGGTGTCATTTGCTTTGGAGGAGAAGTCTTCTCCTTCTTGGCTGTATGACCTTGGAAGGAGAGGATGATGCTGATGCATCTGCAGCTTGCAAGATTCTAGCATGTCCCACTCCTCTTCCACAGAACAATTGTCCAACAACTGTGTCTTTGTGCAGTTGACGGCTCCTGCTTAACTGCAGAAGCCTGTAGAAAATAACTCCTTTGGTTTGTACAAATCCACCTGATCCCGCCGTTCAGAGGGATTGCAGCACTTCCCAGTTCTGGGTTTTGCACTCACCTCTATTTCTACCTTTCTGATATCTGAAAACTTGCTTATGAGACACTGTCAGAAAAGGCCTGATTCTATTTTAAAGGCTTGATTCAGAGTCTGGATATGCATATCTGCAGCTCCCTCAGGCCTTTTGCCCTGTCACAGGAGGGAATTTGATGGATTCAATGTTATTGGGAGAGTTCTGTGAAGTGCATACATTTTGATAGTACTCTTCATTTTTTTTTCTTCCATATCTTTACAAATAGTTCACTGGATTATTTTTGCAGACAGTGTAGCACAATACATAGCACCTTCTGGTTCTTCTTTATTCCCTCTTTAAAACAGCTATTATTTTATCCCCTGCAACAGGGGATAAAAACTTCTCAGTTCTCTGAGATCATTTTATCCAATTCTTTAAGCTAACTAGCATTAGTTTTATCTACTTTAGTCTTTTATTTCCCACCATTTTTTCCTTTCTCTAACAAATTTTGGTGGTTTTAATTCTGCTAGCTCTCTGTTTATTACTTTGATTGAAGGACAAGATGGAAGAAGTGCTGAAGTTTTCACAGTCATTCCTCATGACATGTAACTTCTCAGGTCATTGCTAGCAGATTTTCTTCTTGCAAAATCAGCAGAGTAATACTTTCCTTGGTATTTTCCCTATCCTAATATGCAGAGAGAAGAAATTGTCACACCTCAAGTTTGTTAAGAAGAACAGGCCATGAATCAGCAATAGCTGGACAATTGGAAAACCTCTCATGATGAAAATTTTATTATCTACATTATAGACATTTTATTGCTGTCTCATCAAGAAACATTGCAACCTAACAATGCTAACCAACAGTGTTGCAAAGAAAAAACCTTTCCTTTTCTGATTTTACACATTTTTGAAATTTCATCATGTGGAAGCTGAACAAAAATCTTCTCAAAATGACAAAGAATACAATCACTTCTAAATGTGGAATTGCTCTTCTAAATGGTGGAACTGACAAAACCTACTATGCATGTAAAAGAGTGGAAGAAAATACAGATGGCTAATTGTTCTAGCCAATAACACGTATTTAAGAAAAACAAACTCAACAAATTACTAAGCAAAAAAACCTCCCAAACCCAGAACACTGCAGTACAGTATGAATGCAATTCACACTGAAACCTGTGCAGTGAAAACACCCTGAGTTACAAAAATATGGCATAGAATGTGAAAGCAGCAGGATGGAGCACGGGTGCCAAGAAGCCTCTTGGTCCACAGACAAGTGAACATCCACTGACCTCTACGTGTCGTGCCTGCTCATGGGGACACCTGAATTTGCCACGTGGCCTCACCCAGCCATGGGAACCAGGAGTTATTGTTGTGGGAAACACCCCTGCGTGGCAATGGCCATGAAATGACACAGAGTGAGCAAATGGCAGCTTTTTGGGTGATGTAAGAGTATGTAGGAGCAAAGTACTTCTGATGCTTTCCTTCCTCTTGTTTACTCAGCTGTTTTCTGCAAGGCAAACTTCTTTCTGACAAAGGCAAATTTCTTTTCTGGCAAATATATTGCCTCACCGGTAAGCTCTTTTTTTTTTTTTTTCTTGGAAGTTCTGTATGATTTTATTGTTCTTATTAGACCTAATGAAAGATGAAACAAAAATCTCCCTTCCAAAGAGATATGACTTTATGCTTCACTACTCAAACCCATCAGTAAATTCATAAACAGTAATATACTTCTTCCATTTCTCATATTTCCTGCTTTTTGGATGATATTATTGTTCATCTTATCTCCTTTCTTCAACCTTATTTCCCACTCAGAAATTTCTTGTGTATCCTCAGATTGATTCCGTGAGTACAGTTGAAGCAAGAATTGAAATGCTTTTCTGAACTTTTCATTTTCCAGAGCAGTCCATGTGCTATAAAACTCAGTCCTACCAGAATAGTATTCATAAAATTTCACAAGGAGAAATTGAAAATAAAAATAATATTTTTATAACAGCTCTTACTATTCTTTATGTTGGATTCTGTTAATTCTGATAAATAAATTTTCACATAGAATAACATAATTGAAATGGGTTGTCAGTGAACCTGTGCATATCCAGATTACTTAGTGAATACATGCAAGTCTGCTTTAGGTCTGGTTTGTTGGAATTCTACTAAAATTCCAACAATTTGCACTTCATGTAGAAATACATCAAAAGACATGAAGGAAGAATATATAACTTTTTAGTGCTTTTCAGTGCTTTTCAATCTCTTTACTTGAGACTATCAGGGGTCACATCCTAATAGAGACTTTCAAGAAATTTCACACCAATTCAAAAACTACTGCACTTTGTGGGCTATCTTAGGGTAATTTATTTGCCTTCATAAACAATCATGATAGAAATTTTGAGAATATGAGTAGAATGATCAAGTCACATGATTTTAGGAATCTCTTTCTCAGCATCATAAAATGCAAAACTTCCTGTTACAAAGTAATAGTGCCTATGCAAAGGTCGTTTGCATCATGAGATACATTTATCATAGTTTATATAGAGGCAAATACAAACAAAATAAAAAGAGAGGGGGAAAATTATGCCCTGGAATAAATGAAACTGCAGTACTCCTCATCGCTATTTTTATATCATGCATAGTTTTCATTCTTTAAGAATAGTTTTGTCACCTCTATTGTATATCTTAATTACTTATTTTAATCCCAGGAGTAACTACTTTTTCTGCTCTATTATAGGAACATCCCTTTTTTAATTCAGGGGCAGATTATTTGAAAGAAATGTGTATTCTACCTGCGATAACTTTCCCTATCAGCTATGAAAATCTAATCAAAGAAGTTTTCATGTGGAAAACAATTAACTAAAGAGTATAAGGAAAATGGCTGTTTTTCCAAAAGTTGAAAAAATTCAGTACAAACAATGATATGAAGCAGCAAACAACATGTCAAATGGCAGAAATATAAACAGAAGAGGTAGAATTTAGAACGACATGAAAAGGAGTAGGGATAGCAAAGACAAGAGCTAAACACTATACACTTAAAAATAATCTTACAAATACATCCAAGATCTGTGGAGAGGAAATGAAACTCAGTTTGTAAATACTTTCCTCAGGTAGAGGAAGCTGTTCAGACATGCAAATCTCTCAGATATTTTTTAGTCCTTAAAATGGTTTCCTACAGCCAAGATCTTCCATTTTGTTAATGTCTTATTGTGTATTTCAAATGTTTTCTCACCCTTATTAAAAAAAAATTTTAAATAGGCCAAGAATATAAACCTCAATTCTCTCTATAACCATTTCAGTGTTTGATGGAATCTCTTGTTAGCCGAGTGCTTTGCCTTTCTGGAAGAGTGCTGCGGGAGGATGGCGCTTCCTGAGCTCAGGGTGCCACAGCTGTAGAGCACCAGGATGGACAGGGCAGAAATAACCCACTGGAAAGGTCTCTGCAAGGAATGGGCAATACTATTCATAAATTACCTAGACAGTTCATTCTTCTGCAGAAAGCATAATAATAATAAAGTGAAGTGGGAGTCTGAGAGATCAGCTACTTCACCCAGCCTCATCTAATACAGCCATCATTTCTCATAGCATTCTAACCTGCAGGTACAGCCCTTATCCTCTTTTATCACTGATGCTTTCTACATCAGAGCGTGGTGAATGTGCCCTTCAGGTTCATTTCTGTAGAAATACAGTCTGCCTGATTATTCCCCAATTTATGTCTGTGCTGCTGGTTGTTTCTCTTATTTCTGGAAATCGTGCCAGTTCCTGTTGTGTTCAAATGTTGTTCAAGTGGTTCCAACTATAATGGTATCCACAAAAATACTTATCTGTCACTGTTTTGTGACATCTGTAGGTTTATAACAGTTCTTTTATCCCCCAGTTGTGTCACAGAGACACTACCAAAGAACAAAGAATACGGTAGAACTGAGAAAGGAAAAACTCAAACCCAACATCCAACATCTAAATTTTTGGCGTTAGTTTTGGGGCGGGGGGGTGTTAGTTTGTTGTTGTTTTTTGGGGGGTGGTTGTTGTTGTTGTTGTTTTAAATGAAGCAGATCTGGTTTTTTAATTCAGGAAAACAAATAACTTGTTTGAAGACCACAGTGAAATGTCGACTTGGATAACTCAGGCTGGACATATATTCATCTGTAGACACACAAACCCTACTAAATCTCATTTCCTTTAGAGGCTGGAAACCAGAGTGGTCTCAGATAAGTACTACACTTGCAATAAAAGAGTCTCTTTAAATCTCTGATTTATCCAAATTTCCTTTTCTAAGTCTTTGGAATAAAATAGCAGAATCTTTAGTATCTCTCACCTTTGCAAGAGCATGTTTAACATAGGGGACTCCTTGGCTTTGTTCTTCTGCAGGAGTTTCAGACAGTGAAGGATAAGAAATATCTATTTATGTAATAGTACACTTTATTTTTCTAGTGGTACAATATAAATTTTCCACTAATTCTCTAGCTCAGAAAATGAAATGCTAAAAAGCATGGCCACTTTTCATCAAAGTGAAATACAGTTTTATATGAAGTTCATTTCTTAGATTTGATACGAGGAAAAGACATTAGATCTGTCTCTCTGTCATCTTCCATGAACTCCATGTCATCTCAATTCACTCAAATTTTTTATCTATGTTTTATATCAATAAATTCTAAACCCTCTCTTTTTGATGTATCACTTCAGAGCTTTGGAAAACCCATGATTCTCTCAGTTGAACACATGGATATGGTCATACATGTGCAGGGTCACTCAGCCTGTAAGAAAAACAAGGAACTTATTTCCTTTATTACAGTCAGCAGTGAGTGACTACACAGACAACCAAGCCACGTGGAAAAGACCACATTTTTACACAGTCATTGAAGTAAGATTTCTGTCTGGAGATCGAGAGATCCAATCCAAAGCTTTACATTGCAAGGCTTTCAGATCTGGCCTGAGAACTCAAAGGAGACTTTCTTCATTTTCCTCTCTCTCTTTTTTTTTTTTTTTAATGAAAAGTAAACTGTATAGCTACTTTTTTTAAAACATTTTATGTGAATTAACTTTTCTGAACTACATTCCTTAACAGATTCAACAATAAAACTTTTATTAATTATGAACTTGGCAGCTTTTGTAATACAGATTTTCATAATCTCTGCATTTTATGGTATTGTATCTTTTGAAATCTTTAAAGCATGCCAAAAATCAAGCTTTTATAATGGATGTCTTTTATGACACACAGTAAAAAGCATTCTAGATTTTCAGAGTTAAATTATGGTAATTTCTCTTAAAATTCAGAAGATAAAAGGGTATTAATTTAGCATACTCATCAGATTCCTGCATTTCAAAAACCCTGCTTTTAGGAGTAAGCCCTGCATTAGAGAGATAACAGGAAATTTATTTCGTGTCTTTGTTACCCAGAATTTGGTCATTACATTTAGGAACCCGACAGAGAGAAAAACTGCTAAAGGATAGTGAAAGGCAAAAGATTTTCTGCTGCACTTTTCTGTGATACAAAGAAGACTCATTGCTTTGGAAGGGGTGGGGGTCTAGACGCAAACAAAAATCAGTGCAAGTGGAAACAGGAAGGAACAATAGGCTTTCAAATTAGAAATACGATGAAAACACTCTGGTCACGCCTGCTTCGTTTCTGGCCATTGCACTGCGTTTTCTTTCCTACCACTTTTTGAAGACTGAACATATCACAAAAGGAAAGGATTGTACCTCAAAGCATTTGCAGGAGCAAAGTCAGATAGGCTTGGGATTTCCTGAGATTACTTTTGCCCAGAGAACCCAGAGCTTCTGGGTGAATAATGCTCCATTGTTGGTGGATTGAAGCTGCTAAACTTTGCAGAAGCCTGCCAGCTCCCCAAAGAAAGATGTGTTCAAAGAAAAACAAGTTCTAATTTCCACAAAGAACTTGTCGTGACACCTTTGTCTCTACTTCCAGCAAACTTTCCCAGATGAAATTAATTCTGGACAAATGAAAATAAGTTCCTGATACAGTTACGTAGAATCTTATAGTTGAGTTTTCACACAGTGCTGAAAAATAATGCCTGCAACGTGGTTTTAGGAGCCTCACAAAAGGAAGAAGGCAGATGTGGATGTGTTTTTGATGCAACATTTTAGCAAGTCATTAATGCTACACATCTACTATCCCACTGGTGTTTTGAGACAGTAATTTCCTGACAGAGGGATGGTCTTTCTTTGGTCCTCGCACATTTCTTAGCATATGGTCAGGCCCACCCATTGTCCTCAGTACATGTAAAATGTCTTAGATGTTAAAGCTGAGCTAGGTTTGCTGTCTTCAGGTAACTCATGGAACAAATGGACAACTGGTTTTATCTTTTGACAGGTGAAAGACAAAACATTTCAGTTCCTTTAAGGGAAGAAGCTAAAATGGCTTTGGGCTAAAGAAAACCTTGTGCTACTTATGAGGGACAAATTATTAGATACTTATACACAAGCAAAAATTCGAGCTAAACTTTAGTAATTCTTTGAGTTTCTTATGATGATCATATCCTTTTCTGCCATCTGTGCCATTGGCATAAAATTTATAATCCTGATAAAACCTGTTGTGATGCAATCTCATTCCTAAAAATGATGGTAATGCCAGAGAAAATATTTTTCATTTTGCGTCAGTAAGACTGCTCTTGCTCTCTTTGAAGCCTTATCAGAGAACACTGTAATGCATCTGAGAGGGGTGAGAAACCCCCCTATTTTTTTGACAAACACACTCAGAAATAAATTTATATTTACTAGGTGCAATGCTAAGTTACTGAATTTACATTAAGTTATTTTAAGAGTCTAAATTCTTAATGGTTACTTTGTAGTGAATAATTACGGGAGCCAAAGTTAGGCACGAAAAATTGCAAATCTAAAATTACAAAATCTAGCAGAGAAGATGTATCAGATGAGCTTGTCAAGAAGAAAACAACCATGAATGTTCTACTGATATGTAACTGTGGTAGAATGGCACCAAGAAGACTGTGAGGCAATAAAAAGATTCAAGGTTAATCATATGGTGCCAAGACAAGTGTTCTGCCTCATTTACATTGTCAATCTAAGAAAACAGAAAGAAATCAGCCTTGGCTAAGTGAAGCTGTGCCCAGAATCAGAGCCTGACATGAATCCTGCTTCAGACTTTCCAGGACAGCCCATGACTTCCAGAGGAGAATGCAAGGCAACTCCAGACCGCAGGGACCTGTCAGAATTTCTTGTGCGCGGTCTGGTGTCTGTGAGCCTTGAACTGTGCAACCTCGCTCTTTCCAAAGTGGTATCAAACTGAGGCTTATTTTCTCTTGCTTGAGGCTGTTTTTCCTGGGTAAAACATTTCAACTGTGTGGTCTCCTCTTGTGGTTTTAATTTTCTTTTATTTTCTTGTCCTGGTTTGGGACAGATTATAGGAAAAANTAAGACCAGTACTTTGAAGTGGTTCTTTAATCTCCTTTGCCTGAAACTCATTCTTGGAGGAAATAAAGTATATTTTAGATTGAAGGTTAGATTAGAAAACATACTTTTAGATGCAAATGTCTATGTTAGTCGCAGTACTGAGTTTACAGCCTGAATTCTTCTCAGTGCAGCTTACAAGGACAGCTGCCTCCCTCTCATATTAACTTGTGTTTGGTTTGACTTGTTTACACACTTCTTTCCTGGTGGTACAAGAGCGAAGACCACATCACTGGAAATGCATCACCTGCCCAGCCAAAAACACACAGCAGAAAGCAGAACCAGGTGCCCCGAAACTGACCTGATCATTTGTGTGTGCAAATAAGGAAACCTGGCACTTACAGGCTTCAGTAGTTGCTTGTTAAAATTTAAAACAAAGCTGGTAGGACATTTCTGCTATTTGATTCAAAAGAAATGTGGAAATGCCAACAACTGCTTATCAGTTCTGGCATTTATGTTTTCATTTTCATTTTAAATAAATACATCTGCCTTTTGGATAGTATCCCGACATTTTATCATGGAAAAACATTGTTGTGTTCATGCTACAATTCATAGCAGTAGAACAGGCTTAGTTAAACTTATTAAATAGAAAGCAAGAAAACTCTAATATACTTACCCTCAACTCTAGGGCACATATTTAGAATGCACTAAAAGTTCCTTGAAAATGTGTATTATAGTCTTCTGGATGTTACTTCTCAATATCTTTCTTTTTCTCTTACTTACTTCTTTGTTTCCCTTCAGTTCAAAGTATTTCAGAACATCAGAGGGTTGCCTTGGATCTCACTGGCAGAAATTTTATAGCAGGCTGTGCACTTCATGTGCTGTTGCTAAAGGGCACTTGGGGGTGCACAGGCTGCTAGAGGAGCAGTGGAGGATGCAGTCACATCCACTATGCTCTAGGTGAGAGCTTCATGGAACAAACTGTGTCTTCAAAACTGTTTGCAGGCTTTTCTGCAGAGAAAAGCTACAGGAACATTACAAAGCAGACCCAGGAGCAAGAGGATATAATCCTCACATTTGCTCCCTGGCCATCTCTGATAAGTGTAGCACATCCAGTTAAGAGCTACCATAACAGCAAGGTCAGTAGAAGTCTAAAGACTCTAAAGCCTAAAAAATCGCTTTCAAACTTAATTCAGCATGTCTTGTGTGTGTGTGTGTGTGTGTGTGTGTGTGTGTGTGTGTGTGTGTGTGCAATCTGATCTGAAACCAAAAGAAAAGACTAATATCTTAAAACAGGTTCACAAAACACCTGAAAATGGAATTATTTATTGTCTTTCCTATAAAAGGAAGAACACTAGAAAAATTAGTGATGGAGCCAACAGAGTGAATTCAAGGCATAACATCTCAATTCCTTCAATTTAGTTTAATCTTCAATTCCAAACTGTTTATTGTCGTGGGCCGTGGGTATAACAAACCAGTGGGACTTGCACTTACAAGAAGTGAATCCATACCCCCTTTGTGCAGCCTGTTTGGGCTGTTTGTGGCAGTGCTACAGAACTACCTATTGACGTTTCAGGATTGCTGTCTGCAGAAGCTGTGTCTACGAAGGCTGTTTGGACTCCAGGGGCTCTTTAAAGTACTGTTTATTGTCGTGGGCCGTGGGTGACAGAGCCTCACCTCCCAACCTGCCAGCTGCAGCTTGTAGGCATGCCTGAAGCCAACTTGGGTCTGGTTACAAAGCATTATATAGTTTTCTTCACTGAATATCTTAATATACCATTAACCAATCAATGCCTTTACCATTACCATGTAGCCTATGACAACTACTATTATGTCCATATTATGGTAGTAATTATCCAATTACAAGAGTTAGTAGTTACAGTTTAAGCTTAAACTTGTTTTTCTGTTTTCTTGCAGTGGAAAATTCTCAGACTTGGTAAAAACATGTTTTTCTGTTTGTGGTCAACATATACATCCCTCTAACCATAAAACCTTCTTTCTAACTTATCTTCAACCTTTGCCTTCTCAGTTATTCAGTAAGCAGCTTGGTTCAACAATTCTTACTTTAGACATCCTTTATCTTTCTATATCAAAACTTGCTTCCATCTCTATTTCGTTCACAAATTCTGCTAAACATACGTATCTGTTAAACTTCCCTATCAAACTTTCGTCCTTCCCAACATCTGTCAGGTTGTCTTCTTTGGTTTTGCTTTTTTTTTTTTAATTTCACTCTCCCACAAACATTGGTTTATCACAAAGAGGAATGATCTTGTGTCCAGTATTTGTCTCGTAGGTAAAGGAAGTAACTGAAAACACACCCCAGGCTTGTGTAGACCGACAGAGCAGCAAGTAAACAACAGTGGGAGCAGTGCAAGCCAGAGGCAATGGAGAGGCAGCTCATCTGAACCCCTCATTTCCAGTGTGCGACCACAATCAGGAGCATTCAGAGCTGGGAGGATGAGAATTTTAAAGCTTTACCACGTATATGCTTAGCTTTTTTTCCTCTGGATGTGATAAGTGGTGCTGCTATGACACTCTGGGAAAAGAATAAAAGAATATCAAAGTTTTCAATGTTTCCTTTTTTTCAGACTACCAGAGATGTATTTGTGCTGTGGAAACAAAGAGCACAGCTCTAGTCTACATCGGGAAGTTAGAATAAAAACCACCTTGAGTCAGCAATATAACTTTTACTACTCTTGGCACTAAATATGTCATTTAATTTTTACTTACAGAGTCCTTCTGTTATCTCCTGATTTCTCTTCATCTTCCAATAGTCAATGCTTTAAAGTGGTGTTTTTCACCCAGCCTATTGAGTCAGCTTACTTGTTGCGTTGTAAAAAACTCCAATAATGTTACTTCTCTTGGCTGCATTTGAAATTACAATAATATGTATATTTTTCCTTCTATTTATTTGTAGAGAGTCGGAAAAATATACTAATTTGTTTATTTTCCTGTATTTCTTTGCTTCAAATCAACAGGATGTATACAAAGACATTAAGATTGAAAAGACAACTTTGGCAAATTCAAGCTTGGATAATTTGAGAATGTGGCAATTCCACATTATTTAGGATGAGTTTCTGTTTAACTTATAAGCTTCTAACTACCTAAGAGAAGAAACAAATTATACTTTTAATTTGATTCTTTACGTTTCACCACAAATCTTCTTTTTTCCTAGCTAATTAAGTTCTGCCTTTCTTCTGTGAGAGCCTGAGGCTTCTTCAATTTAAATTCTCATTTCAGTTCTTACTCCTCTTTCTTGCCCTCCATTAATCAAGATAATTACCATTAATGATAGTGTGCATGTGGGGGTGAAATAGACCTATTTCTTGGAATTTTTTTTTGACTGATGTTAAATAAAAAGTCATCAAAACACTGTTTCTGTTGCAGCAGACAGATTTTTAAATTTTTAATTTATATGATCAAACTTATCAAATTTCTGCCAAATCTTATATGGAAAAATAGTCTCAAAAGTAGCCAAATTAAAGGGCAGCTGATATATTTGGAGAAATACATCACACACACACAGGCAAGAAAATCTCAGAAAGTCATCCCTGTACACTAATTTGAAAAAAAAAACCTAACAAGTTTACATTTGCTGCTGTTGTTGACCAGGATAGCTACACGTGACAGTTCTTTGGGGTCATCTGAATTTCTAGATATATTACTGTGTACACCAAGGAAAATAAATAAAAGATCTTCCCTAAGAGGAGACTCCATGCTGACAGCAAAATGCTATAAATATGGAAAAACAGCAGTAAACATTGAAAAATCGCAATCAGCACCAAATGAAATTGCCATTCATTTCAGGGAGGTGGATTTCACTGACTTTTCAAAAAATGTGTTTATATTCAAAACTGGCAATGTTATCTTTTATTCTGACCATGTAGTTCTAAGATAAACATTTATTTGCTTTTGCCAGAGGACCATAAATATCCAGAAATCAAGACAAAGCTGTGAGAAGGAATAATATATTGCATTAGATCGGCAAACAGAGACGGAAAAGTAGAGCATGCAAAATATTTTCTAAGCTTACATTTCAAAAACACTGAGATTTAAAATGTTTTCACTGGAAAAGGGGATCTCTATGTCAATCAAGGCAAATATTACTTGTTCGGAATCAGGCAGAAAATTAAATAGTAATTATGTAACTTTTACTTACATGCTGAAATCCATCTTTTCCTTTCCCTTATTTTATAGGGATTTTGTATTTGAGCAATCTGCATTTCACATACAGCCTGAATGCTCAGCTTTCTGTACCATGGAAAACAAATAGGAGGACTGCTCTGTTTCTCCAAGAATTGGATCAGACTGGGGCATGAATCTCAGGTCTTTTTCTTATTAATTTTTTCCCCTTAAATGATTAGAATATAACAGGGAGTTCTGCATGAGTCTGCAAAGTCAGGAGCACTCTCACATTCATCAGTGCTAAGAGTGTAGTTTGTGAGAAGCCTTACATGAATCAAGTGACCTTTGAGAGGCAGATCAAGTGCTAGTTATTCTCAGGCAGAGGACAGATAACAACAGAAAGGGCATGATGACATTGTTTGGATGCATGCTTTGCCAAACTCTGCAAGGTACAGTTCTGATCCTCCTTGTCAGGGCAGGAGTGAGAGTGTTGAAAAGCAAGCAAGCTAAATAACCTGCTTACCCTTGTCTGGCTGCTGAGGCAGCCCACTCAACCTGCCAACCCAGTGGAGAAATAATCCAGCAAAACTGAATGACATTGAGCCATGTGGGAGGGAAGGGGCAGAAGGCTCATTCTTTGGAAACAATCAATAATGGTCTACGTAGAATTTAAAGAATGAATTAGACATCCTTCTTAATTTTCATGGAGATATTTAAGACTGATAAAAACACATGAAGTTTTAGAATTGCACTACTTACCTTCAGTGTTCTTTCCTAAAACATAACTGAGAGTAGGCAGAATCAGATTTTCATATCTGTTACATCATTTAATGCCACTACAGCAGCATAAAAGAGATTGGAGCGCAGATGTAAATTACATTGGCACACACGTTAAGGTAAGGTTGGGATAATGTCAAGTGCCTTCAGTGTAAATGAAATATTGTTTTCAGTTATGACTAGTAAACGTATTCAATTATATTAGTCAGCACCACATTAAATGGACGAGGACTCTCAGACATTATGGAATAAGGCAATGACAAATAAAGGAGGCGTGAAAAAAGTGGTTTGAACAATTGAATGTTGGCTTTACATGTATTTCTTCTAATTTCTATTTTTTGTTACATTTTTAGACAAAATCTTGTTTCTTCTGGGATACTGGACTAGGTGCAAGTACTGTGTGGAAGGTTGTGGTGAACAAACATTAAGTAGAGAAGTATTTTTACATTTTGAAGAAGGTCATCATCTCATTTTTCCACTTTAGGAAGCCTTTCACAGAATCCTGTCTTGCTCACGTTAGCAAATTCTTATCAAACCACATCTTGAGCAGGAATCGCTTCAGATTGTTTTTTCTGAAACTTTGAGTCCTTCTTTCCTGTAAAAAAATATTCTGTTACTTAGAAAAATATTGATTAGACATTTTATTTATGAGTTATATTTGTAAGAGTTAAAAATTTCCAGTATTAATTGCTTGCATGAATTACTAGTTCATGCAAGCAATTAATACTGGAAAGTTTTAACTCTTATAAATATAAATTGCAGATCAATGTGCTACTTCAAACAATAATAATCCCTGGGTGGTAGAGATGAACAAATTACAGCAAAATATATGACAGTAGAAACAATATTTTCTCAGGCATCCAGTGATGCTCTAAGACATTTTATTTTTCACCAGAAAACCCTGAAGTAGGCCAGAGACTACCCATTTTATGGAATTGGGAACTCCAATATTTGGTTGCCTGGGTTTACAAAAAGAAATAACTTTTTATTTTGGACATAATCCAGATGAGCCAGTATCCCTACATACCCAGTTCTGGCTGCTCTCCTACACACACACACGCATATATACATATGTGTATAAATATATGTGTGTGTGTGTGTGTATAATGTATTGTTTATTTATTTAAATACTGAGATAGATATAGATAGATATATATATATATACTCTGATATGTTTTATATATTATACTATATATATATATAGAGAGAGAGAGAGAGATATAGAGGGAGATCTCTATAGAATTATACATGTACAAAGATGCTACCACTTCATAAATCATGCTATTATGTTCCAGCCTAAGTTTGACAATTACTGAACTACTAAACCTAATGTTAGTGTGGTGAGAAAAGGACCATAGATAAGATAAAGGCCTGTCTTAGGACTCTGACAGTTTTGTCATTAAGCCAAAATAAGCAGACACACACAATGGACGTTGCAGTGACCCAGTCCAGGCCTTTTGCCCAGATTCTCCTCACTAATTTTAGCTGTCAAAAAGTTAGATGCCTGATCTAGCTGCCCAAGTGTCCTTAGTATTCAGCAGAGATAAAGGCACTTCTGGAGATTGACTCTTCTGGCTTATTTTGCAGAAGTGCTTGTTGCACACGTGTTGGTTTAGCTTAGTTAACTGAGTTGTTAGGGTTTAAATAAACAACTTCACAGTCAACGTGGCAGGGGGTCATACAAATTGCCAGTGCTGGTCAAGGCCAATTCACAGCACGGAAAACAATTACAATCAAACAGGAGAAGTAATTTTTGAACAAACTCTGTAGATTGCACATGTGATGACACGAAATGAGGAAGCCTGGTTTCTCACAGATCTCTGCCAATAATGCATGAATACTGGCTGCAGCACTTCTCACATATGTGGCAGGTATAATGCCACATGGATCTTCTGGGACAGGGGATTACGGTGGCAGTCACCTCTGCTGGCAGGTTTCCTGTCTTACTTTGGCTGCTGCATTTTCATTAATTTGTTGCCCATTTGGGGTTATCTCACCCTGGCAAAATGAGGAAAAACTGAGCTATGGGTTCAAATATTAGTGGGAGTGTGGAAGGAGGAAAGGTACACAAACACACACACAAATGAATGCTCATCACGATCACAGAAACCTTTTTGTAACAGCTCATGCTAGAGTGGAGCACCTTTCCTACAAGGAAAGGCTGAGAGAAATGGATTTACTCAGCCTGGAAAAGAGGTTTCAGGATAATCTAATTGTGGCCTTCCTGTACCTGAAAGGATCTTCTAAGAAAGATGGAGAGGAACTCTTTACAAGAGCAGTTAGTGACAGGACAAGGAGGAATAACTGAAAGAGTAGGTTTAGATTAGATGTTAAGAAGAAATTCTTTGTGGTGAGGGTGGTGAGGTGTCAGAACAGGCTGCCCAGAGATGCTGTGGCTGCCCCATCCTTGGGAAGTGTTCAGGGCCAGGTTGGATGGGGCTCTGAGTGATCTGGTCTAGTGGAAGGTGTTCCAGTTCATGGTAGGGGAGGTTGGAACTGGATGATCTTTCTTGTTCCTTCTGACTCAGGACATTTTATGATTCTATAATTCTAAAAGAAGAAAACAATTCTTCTTCAAGAAAAATGAGCTGCTCTAAACCCACAATCTAGTGTTTAATCTTTTCTGTCTGCCACACTAATTAAAAGTGCTTTGGCTGACCTACTTTCGGCTTCAAATAAGGCTGATGTTAAGATAGAAGCTGTCATAATCCTAACTAGAAGACCTCCACCGCTACTCAAATGGAAAAATTTGCACAGTGATACCAAAAGCTATGACTTTTATGCAGGGAATAATGTAAAATATATAAATAAAGCAAAAAATAACTAGGAAGGATTAAGGGCAATCAAAAGAAATTTTCAATGATTAAAAATAAATGGACTGGTAGTATCTGCATGTCATTAGGTAGATATTGTGGAGACGTCAGTAATGATTCAGTGAAGCTGATGTTCTGAATTTAGGAGAAAACCAATAATTTCTGTTGAAGACAACTGATTAATAATCTGTGCTAGTTAAACTGTCACTCAGAACAGGGTGATCAAGACAGAGGCTTCTAAACCAGGAGCTCCAGAGGGTTTCTAAACCACCAGCTGTCCAGGAAGATCCTTGAGCTGACAGAAGATCAGCATTGTACCACTAGTCAATAAAACTGAAAAAGATATGTAAAAGTTGTTTAGTCCATCAGCCAGTTCAGTCCATTGATTGTGGACAAAGTGAAGAAATGACTGCTGCAAGTGTTAGGAAAGGTGGGGCTGAGAGGACTGAGGAGCAAAGAATCTGAAGGCAAGTCTTAGATCTACAGACTCAGTAAAGCTCCTTCTTGAGATCATATCCAGTCATAATCTTTCAAAAAAAAAAATCTATCTGTCCAAATTCTTTCTAGGATCAATTGGATATTGGAAGTTTGATGTACCTAGCAGCCCAGTTTTGGGTTCCACAAAGGTCATGTACGATAAAAAAATTAAATAGAATACCTGTAAGTGGAGTCAGTGGCCATAGTTTCTTGGGCAAAATCCCAAAGCCAAATAAGGTTGTTACCGAGACAAGATTTGAAGGTTTAAAAAACCAACAGCTCATCATCAAAATTGCACAAAACACCTAAGCAAAAATGTAGGAAGAAATGTTGCATAAGCTCCAGTTACTCCTGGAAGTTTCATTCACTTTACAGACCATCTGAACTCCTCTTCAATATCAACTTCACAAGCTGACTTTGCTAGCAAAGTAAACACAGCAGAAGAACAGCCTCTACGTGCTTTCACAGTTTTAAAGATGTTCTTTTCTCTGCTGCTAGCACAGTTACTTCTTGATGAGATTGCAAGTTTGGTTGATAAAGATAGTATTATTGATGCAGCAGACTTGCTCCTGCAAGGCGTTTGACTTAGTGTTGCATGACATCTTGATTAATTATCCAGGGTGGTACAGTATCAACATGGCACTAATGAACTTAGGACAGATTAAATTACAAGTCCCAACAGTAATTATAAATATGAAATTATTACTGAGTGCTTGTGCTTCTTGTGATACCCTGCGGAGATTTTTCGGCCTCCAATGCGTAATGATTTTATCTGTGTGCTGAAACAAAATCAGTATTAGTGATGAAGTTCTCAGTTAAGATGGAAAATTAAGTGTTGAATTATAGGGTGTTTGATTACGAAGGGAATATGTATTCACAACAACTCTGTTTCTGCATGTGCTGTGGAATGCAGTCCATCAACAGCTAAAATCAGATAGAGCAGTGGGTTGCTCTCTGCAGGTTCATAAAGGATGGTTCAAATCAGATTTCTGGTATGGTTGAGACAAAACAG
Source organism: Nicator chloris (assembly GCA_013400495.1). Taxonomy (NCBI): domain Eukaryota; kingdom Metazoa; phylum Chordata; class Aves; order Passeriformes; family Pycnonotidae; genus Nicator; species Nicator chloris. The sequence goes on from WAAE01021835.1 coordinate 20,195, forward strand.
TGAGTATTGTGCTTGAAGCTCATTTAAATTCTTTTTGAGCACTATAAATCCAGCTACAAAGAATAATAAATTGTTTTTTGCGTGGTTAATGATCTGAAATAGCTCACTGCAGGGTGATGAATGCTGTGTCCAGCATGAAGAGGGCAAGGTGAAAGCGACAGAGGACAGGGGTGCTGGGAAGGGCAGGACCGTGGTGACCAAAAATCACATCATCTCCTGTGAAACAGTCTTGTCACAGAAAGGCCCTCAGACATGAACTCTATAACCTCATCATTCTATTTGATTTATTTGTGGGGATAAATGCATGCAATAAATGCATGCAGAACTGACCTAGCTCTTGTTTGAAAGCAAACTGGAGAGCATTCAGAGGTTTCAGTCTGGAATGCCAATACAAATACGTCACAAATGTCCTACAACACAGTCTACCAGGAGATGACAGCAAAGTTCCAGGAGGTGTCTTCAGGGCTTGGAAATTTCTGCAGCATCACTGCACTTGTTGCCCTGTTTGCAGCTGTGCAGCTCTGCTGGCTGGCATCGGCCGAGGGCAGAGCTGGCAGAGCTGACCACAGGCACACAAGGTCACAACCTGCTGACATGAGAGTCCCAGAGGGCCTGGGTTTCACCTGAACATACAGCCTGAGATAATTCAGCTAAAGGAGCTTAACTGTGATTCTCTTTAGAAGCCAGGAGAACCTGTTGTTTTTAAATGTTTCCATTTTCATATCATTTCGACTCTGTTGGTTCCATTGGAGCTATTCCCTTTGAAAAGAGATTGTGTGAAATGTGGTTCCAGCTCTGTCTCTTAGTGGAGAGAAGGTTAGTGGAAAGCCCACATGAATGTAACAGTTTGCCTTTTGAGGAGTGATTTTATTACAGCAGAATGTCCCAATGACAAAGCATTCCACAAAAGACTGTACCAGACTAGATCAGTACAGAATAAATCCTTCTGTGTGACTTTCAGTCTGGGAATACACAGTTAATTTAGCTCACAGAGACATTTCAAATTAAGTGCTCTCACTGGGATATTTTAATTACACCAGTTATTGAAGCAAAACTTTAATCTAAGTGATACTAAGATAGGTGTAGAGAGTGAATGAGAAGTAAGATTGCTGTGGTGTAACTCGTAAATATTTCTCTGTGTCAAAGTGTTTGAAAATGTATCTAATGTTAGGTGTCTTCACAAAGCAGTGTGGAAATTTTGCTGACTGTGTAGGCAAAATATTTATGCTTTCTGAATGACAGAGACTCAAGTTAAGTGGCATGGATCTTCTTAAATAACTTATTAATAAAGCTGAACCTCTCTCAGCAAATAACAGGAGATGATAATTTTCCGTTTGGTGAGGTTTTCTTGTCACTTGTCCTTTGGACTTGCCTCGGTAACTCCATGGTGGCTGGGGAGATAAGGGAGAATTGTCAGAATTGATATTTAATGTGATCAAAAAGTTAAAAGTTTTGCAACACAGCAATGACTTACCAATGAGCAATTTTTAGTATCATAGTGCCTAAGTTCTCTCAGCTTCTTTATATAGACTTTTAAAAATTATTATTCACAAATCAACACAATATGATTGTTCCATCATTTAGGTTTTAAAAAAATAATTAGATCATGCTTAGAAACTGTTAAAGGTACTTATAACAACCTGGACAAGCAACAACAAATATAAGCACATTTTTTAAACTGAAACATAAATAGAAATGGCATTTAATTTTTTTTGTGATATTTTTACTAAATTGTAGACATGCAGGTGGAAGCCCGAGCTTAAAAATAATTTTGTATTTCTAGGGCAAGTTTTTCATAGTACTGACATTTTGATACATTGTTTTGTTTATTTTGCTTTCATATTTTATTTCACTTGTGCAAAATACATTTCCAGATGAAAATCTTTCTTTACTCAGAACTGATCCTAAGTGGTGTGGGACAGTCCTTTTTTAAGGTAGAAAATATTAACTGAAAGGCTCATTGCCTCAAGTCCTGCAGTGTGTTACTACAGGTCAATTATGAGATGGGCTGGTCCAAATTTCCAGTTTGATCCTTTTTGAAAGAGAGGATCCTCTCCTCTCCTCTCCTCTCCTCTCCTCTCCTCTCCGAACCTCTCCGAACCTCTCCGAACCTCTCCGAACCTCTCCGAACCTCTCCTCTCCGAACCTCTCCGAACCTCTCCGAACCTCTCCTCTCCGAACCTCTCCTCTCCGAACCTCTCCTCTCCGAACCTCTCCGAACCTCTCCGAACCTCTCCTCTCCCTCCCGTGTGTGGGGTCCCATGCCTCCCCAGAAGACACCTGATGGGCAGGGAGCAGGCCACACTTGCCATCCATGTGTTTATTTTCTGGATTACTGAAGCACAAAGCTTCCTGCTCACATTTTACGTTTGAGGTGTAGCCAGGGCAGGACGGTGAGTGTTCAGCTGTCCTTTACAGTGCTTTTTTTGTCCGGTGTGAATAATCCTCTGATGTTTATTGAGTTAATTTGAAAGAAAGCAAAAAGACAAAGCAGAAATTCTTATTGCCAGAGGAATGTTTGCAGAAGTCTGTGACTGTGAAACTGTACCAGATAGAGTCTGTGATCCTTTGATATAAAAATGAAAGCAGAGAATTTAAAGCAGGGCCATGCTGGTTATACAAGCAGTAAACATGCCCCACTGGGATTACAACTGCCTACCACCACCAGCTTGATCTTTTGTGGTGACAAAAAGGGAACTAAAGCTTTAGAATTTGATTTCAAACAACAACATCTTGTGATGACTATTATGTCACTGTAACAGGAATAATTAGGTATTGTTTCCAATTCAAAATGTAGAAATTAATGTATTAATATAAAAATGAGTTACAAATTGTATTCGTTTTTGTTAAAAGCATTAATTCACATTATTATAGAAAAAGAATCTCAAAGTATGAATTTACTTTTTCCTTGTCACTGGAACAGTAAAGTTCTTAATGGTAACCTGGTATTTGTTTGTTCCATATTAACATAGCTACTCATATAACTTCATATATCCATGCCTCCTTCTCCTACAATTACACTTAAGAAAACAAAATTTCAACTAAGAGAAAACTGGTTTAACTCAAGAGATAATAATGCATTACCCCTGAGAGAGGAAATGCTGAGCCTGACCTTGTCTAGGCTTCTTCTTTTATCTGTGTGTGTTTGCACAGATTATGGCCACTTGTCCTCAAAGCTATAAAAATGGCTACACAGAAGACAGGACTCTCCTGGCTCTGTATCTGGGGCTTTCAGAGAGACATAAATGCAGGGATAGTTTCCTTTGATGCTGTTTATCATCTTTGTTTCTTGTCTGCCATGCAATTGAAAGAATGGCTGATTTCCAAATGTTCCACAAGTAACAATCAGAACAATACCATAATACCTGGTAGGTAAATATACAGTTACCTACTCTAAGTTATTCACACCAATTCTTATGGGGTTTCTATGTAAGAGATGTCTTTTTTCACTTTTTTGGCCACAACATCATTTCTTTAGTTCTTAAACTCCGAATAAAAAATATCACTTACTAAAAATGATGTGAAACAATCATACTTCTGTTTTTCCCACTCACCAGTGGTCACAAATCTACTGTCCCACTAGCTCCCATTTCTGGCAATAACAGACCATGCTGGAGAAATAAACATGTGTAATACATAACTGAAATATACCATAGCTCTCTGATAACTGCACGGTTCCGACGTGTTTGGATGAATCAAGTGGATGTTCAGACTTTGCACCCAAGCTGCCCATAGCTAACTGGGTATCTGCTCATTTAAACTACAGCCCAACACAACTGGAGTTTCTCTTCAGTCCTCAGCTACAAAAGCAATCTTCAATGCCATCAAACCACTAACTGGCCTGGGCTCAAAAAGGTGATTTCTGCAAAAAAGAGGAGCATGGCAAATTCAAGACTCACTCCTGGACTTTTCAGCTAACGAATTATTCAGATTACATGGAGGAGAATAACGCACTGTGCCAGTGCAGCTCTCTGGTGCTTTCACACTTCACATTTTAAATAGTGTTCTCTTGGAGCTTGACACATGAACAAAAAGTCCATAGCAGGAAGCAAACTAAAACGGTGAGGGAGCAAATTGAATAGTCCTAGCCTCTAAACACCTTGAAACAAAATTACTGAAGACTACAGCATGAGGCCAAGAGAAAGGCAAGGGCTGTTATCCTGGCCCAGGGGTTGACTGGCAGGGAAGCAGGAATAAAGGACTGCACTCAGGCTGCCTCATTAATGAGAGCTGGGGCAACAGCAGAGAATAATACCAGCTGCTAATTTTGTTCACATCTGTTGGCAGAGAGAGGCAATATCACATGGATGGAGCCAGTTATTAACATCAATCATATGATCTCCCAGTAACAAGAAGAAATATTAGAGAGGTCAGCCAGAAGCCCTGTTGCAACACTCATGGCTCACACTACTCCCCTCAAACAGCCTCCTGCACATCAATCTTCCTTGCTGCCCTCCTGGCCTTTACCCAGGAACATTGTCCTCATCTTGTAAGTGTTCATCCAGAAGCAGCCACCTACCGCGTTCACAAAGGGTTTGGTCAGACTTTCCCCAGTCCTTTCTGATCTCCCATAGGAGACATCATACAGGTGACTGCCTTTCCCAGTTCTTTTTTTGTCTCCACTAAGACATCACCCTGAGGGCTTCAGTGGGTCTGAGCACAGACATGCACAGTGTTCAGATCTTGGTCCTCTGGTTCAAGCGGGTGGATGGTGACCCTGTCCAGAAGGCTGTTTCTCAGGTGGAGTGTGTGGGAATGAACAACACACTTGTCAGGAACAGTCTGGAGAGAATTTACTGGCATTGCAGAAGCAATAACGTGTTTACCCCCACAAAGTCCTGTCAAATAACGTTTTTATGAAGGACATTTGTTCTGACAAGCACTGCAGCTGAGTAATGGCCCAGGGGACAGATTAGTTCCATATTTTCATCTCGATTGTGTTCTCCCTCCATATATTATTGTGATATTACTGACCACAGATTCTCGTAACAACTGCCTTTGTCTTTCAGTTCCTGCAGTTTTCTGCCATATTTTCTGGGATATTTTGCTCTGCAAAACCAGAACCATGTGAGACATGAGTTTCAATCCACAGTCTGTTAAATGTTACTAAATTATTTTAGGGTAACCTAATGTGATTTCATTGATGTATTCCAGGATGGAAGGAATCTGAGGGATGCAAGAGATGAAAAGACAGTCTTGCGTGATGAGAAAGAGAGGAATAAAATTTGATGCAGCAAAGAGCTGTGAGGAAGGATATATCTATGAAAGCAAAATGTTTTAACTGAACATCAGACTTTCAGCCTCATTTTACATAGTTTAAATGTTAGCTGCAGTTGCAAAACATCAGGTACTAAACAAATTTTAACACCTTTTACAAAACAAACCCTAACTGGAGGTAGGAGTCTTATTCCCTTCCAGCCAATCTAAAGAAATGATGCCATAAAAATGGGGGAAGGAGATGCTGGTGTTCCAGCATTCCACACTTTGGCCTTGCATCCCCTCAATTGCTCTTATTTCACTTAAAGACCTTGATTTATCTGTGCCAGGACTGAAGGCAAATTTTATGCACAAAAGAAGGATTTGTTCTCAGTCAGGGTAATTAAATGGTCAAACTCCTAAGGCTTTGCCATCATATATGAATATAGAGTCACAGCCAGGGAAAGTGTGAAATTGTTGGTAGCATGGCTTAGACTGTCTGAAAAACATGCCTTTCATGCTCATACCCAGAATGAAATGCAGAGAGGACACAGAAAGGAATTTAAATTTCACAGCAAGGGGTATTTTCATCTGAAAACAAATACTACACTGATTTCCAAAGCACGTGAGTAATCTGCTGTTGGGCAATGTCTTCATCAGTTCACTGACCATTAGTGTAGCTTTCTTGTGAGCTGCAATCTGGGACACTTGCTTTGGTTAGAGATCCTGGGAGGATGAGCCTCCTGGTCCAGAAACTCACTGAGTGCACCAGAACAAGCAAAACTTGTTGGAAGTGAATACTGGGGCAGGTGACCAGCAGCCTGTATTTCCATGAGAAAACAGGAATAGACAGAAGTGTAAGACCCAAGTCCCTGGCGAATAAATTAATTGAATCTATTTACTTATTCAAAACTTTGTGCAAATTGCTGTTTCTACTTTGTTTCTGTGACTGTCTTCAAAGTGGATGAGTCCCTCGGATAATACATAAATGAGTATAAATTTATCATCTCCTCTGTGTATTTTAAAAAACAGTACTATGAATAAGACATTCAGCAAATACATATACAGAATCTTTCTGTCCCATTTGCATTCACAATAAAATTGAAGCATCAAAAACAATTCCAGCCATGTGGCAGGCTAACAATTCCTATTCCCAGACATCTGTCCCCAAATTTATCAAAAATAAATTAGGATCTGGAACAGGAAAAACTGAACGTGGGGAAAACCCCAACCCAGTGGCTTTATTTTTATTAAGCCGAACGTATTGCAACAACTAACCCAGTTTGGCTTACGCATCTCATTAATTAGCTTCTTGAATAATCTTTAATTTCATTCTTGTTAGTCACTGCTATTAGTTTTGATGTGTTTTGTGCTTGGAAATGCTCTGATTCTGTTTTCCTTTTCATTTCTGTTTTGTTTAGACAGAGACCAAAGTCTCTAAAAATTCTTTTTCCTCCCTGTAACTTTTGCAGGTTTCTTATTAATTTGTAACTTACCTTTGAGAGGTCTTTAACATTTTCTCTGTGTTTTATTTGTACAAAAATATTTTCCTAGGGCTAGTAGTACCTCAGGTACAACTTTTACTGAATTCTGTGCTCCTTTTTTCAATCACTAGCACAGAAAAAGGGGTAACTGGAGAGGGGCAGCTAATGCAGACACTTGAGCTACAGTTTTTACTGGAAAATACTTTGCAGGAGTAAATGGTGGTAATTTATTCTTCTGTGTTGGATGAAAGGAGACCTCTTCAGGAGGTTGATCCCATTGCTTGATGCCTGACTTCAGACATTTAAATGATCATTTTCAAGCAAATTTAGAAACCTATAGAAAGTACTAAAATTTCGGAGGCACTGAGAAAGGGAAGGGATTTTCAGACAACCTGCTTCCCACTACTACTAGTTATTTTTAAGTGCTGAATGTTGAAAAGAAGCTGGCCTTTGGACATTACTTGTTTGACTTCCAAAAAAGAAACTTCTATTCTGCCAGTTTGTCTTAGGCTTTCTGCCCCCTTCCACTCTATTCTGAACATGTTATTACTGTCTCTGAATTTGAATAAAGCAACCTCAGGAGGAATAAAGTCTCTAAAGAATGAGGGTGTAGAGTAGATTAAGGAGGTTATTTTAAGCCAAATCTCAGCAGCAACTGCATTTGGGTTGTTGTCATCCATGAAATTGAATAAAATAATCCTGGCTTCTGCCCCCACCATTGCCAGCTTGTTTCTGCTGGAAGATTCAAAGGTTTGAAATTATTACCTTACCTATCACCTGTGTCCTTTGTATGAGATGTGAGTTTCTTGGCTCAGAGACCTACCAGCAGCAGATCTGTAAAATGAACTCACCTGTGTTTTGATTCAACCCCGGATTAGCAACCAATTTAGGAGAGCTACTGGAACTGGAATTTTGTGACTCACCATCATCATTTATTGGCTAAGAAAGATCCAAATTTGATGTTTGTGACAATTGATAGTCACTATTTACCTGCTGCTTATTTTTCTTTTTTTCTTCCAAAATCATAAACTCCAAGCAGCTGAGGCTGTTGTTACTTGATCTTGTTGATGTCATCTACAAAAGAGGCCCAGGAAAGGCAAACAACCACCATCTATATCCTCTGTGTTTCTTAGCACACTCAGCAAGAGGAAAGAACCAGCAGCAGCAGCCACCACCCTGAGAACTATGCTGAGTTTCTCCCAGTGTGTCAAGGACAGCACTGAAGGCATTCTGAGCTTTCAGTCCCATGTCAGCTGTTTCCAGCCAGCAGAAGCTCTCTTACCAGAGTTAGTCCTCGTGAGGCACCTGGCAATCAGCTGCATGTGAAATTATCATGGAGAGAATCCTTTATTTGCTGAAGAGTGGAGAGCATCCAAAGGCAAGGCTAGCCTGCCAAGGATATTTCCCTGTGATGCTGCTGCAGCTGCCAATGCAAGGACACCAGGGTGGCAGCAGCAGCTGCAGCAGCACCGTGGCCCCTGCTGTCCTTTACCCCACTCTTCCTGGGGAATGCTCAACACTGACAGGGTGACTGGCAACCTGGAGAGCCCAGATGGGTGGATGGCAACCTCCTGCTGCTGCTGTGGAGCCTGCTGCTACCACTGTGACAAGCCACGGTGTGATTTTGTGTATGTGCATTAGAGCTGTTGTACCTTCTCCTTTTCCCTTGCACTGGCACGCTTACAGCCAGCAAAGCTGCAAATCTGAAAATCCTGTTCCCACCGTGACCAGTGCCACGCTGATGGTGTGGTGCCAGAGTAATCAATCAGATCAGTGATCTGCACTTTGCTATTCCCCAAGAAATGCTCAGCACACTGCACACTGAGCAGAGGAATGATGGTCTTTGTTCATTAACAGTTTGTGTTGACTTTGGGCTGCTTAGGGCTGTACATTCCTGCTGGGGGTACATCTACTGAGGAGTTTTCAGAGTGTTGCCATGTCACACACCCCTGCCTCTCTTGACTATCCAGCTGGACTTGCTTCTGCTCTTGCAGTGCTTCCTCTTACCTTGATTACCTCTACTGTCAAATTCAACTATTAGTCCTAATTAAGAGCAGTCCTTTGTCCTTATATTCATCTACAGCTTGGCTAAAATAATTGTTATCAAGCATGCATTAATAAAGGGAACTATCCACATCATGGGGAATATAAAAATTATGATGTGGTGCTTTCCTAATGCCTAAAGTCTTAATGTCATCAGTAACATCCAGAACAAGGATCCTGATTTGTGGGCACACTAAGTTACCTTTCCTATTTTACATTTTGGTGTACTTTTATTTTCTTTCAATAAATACAACTAATGCATTGCATCCTACTACTGTTTTGGCAATAAAAATTATGAAAATAAGATTATTTGGCTTGTTCTTTCTGTTTCCTGGACAATTGTACTCCTGGATGACAGAAACCAACCACTGACAATTGCAGTTGTACAGATAATTGATAAAAGCACCTACCACAGAAAACGAACATAAATGCCATGTTGTGTTGCCATACCAGCTGATCAAACAAATGCGGGCTGTTTATCAGATATATGGAAGATGACAGAGATAAAGCTATCAACCATCAGTAAGGATCCTGAACATAGCCTGTTGTGCTGCTCAAGGCCTATAAAAGTTGGAAATTCTCCCCTGTTATCAGTTATATGCATATATGCAATAAAATCTTCTTCACTGTCTATAAAAAATATTCCAAAGTTAATTTCCTGGAACGAGGAAATAAAAACTTAGATGAGATCGTAATTTATCTTGTGTGTTTAGTACTTGGCTCTACAGAGCTAAACCCTGTCAGAGTGCTCTGAGTTTCCCATCTGTGCTGCTGCCCAGTCCCACAGGTCAGCCTTTAGACCCTTCAGAAGTTCCTCCTTTGGTAGCAAAGACATCATTTTGTGTTAGCAAGAGATAGCTGCAGCTACAACATTTTTCTCCTCCTCCCCTCAGAGTTTATGAGCTCAAGGGAAGGAACGGGAAACACCCGAAATTCAGAGTCACTTTGGAGGGCACTTTTCTGTCCGTGTGTTGCAGCTGCAGGCTGTCCCCGCTGCGGCTCGTTGTGTGTGTGATGCTGCAGCACACCCTGATGTGCCCTACCACACCTGATGTGGCCACCTGCACTGCATTTGATCTGAAAACACACCAGCAAAGCAGCCATGAGACGCTAAACACCGGCATTAGGGTTGTTTCGATATTCTGAGTGTGTTTGTTTGGGTTTGTTGTCATTGTCATTGTTCTCCCCTCTCCAAATGATGCTTGTTTTTCATTCATTTCTGTCAAGGCAGGTTTTCCTTCCCTACACAGCTCCAACCTTTAAACCAAAGCCTGTAGGGGTACCTGGCACTCCTAGATGGCAGCATTCTTAGCTCACCTTTCCAGTCATGAAGTCTTTTCATTCCATCTTTCCATAACAAGGTTGTACCTGCAAATATTTTTCCAACTAGCCCTACACACCAATGGCATTTAAACAGCAGTAATACAGTTACGGTATATGCTTGTCCTTTGAAACTTTAGGTACTAACATTCCTTACTACAAATATATTAATTTCTCTATTTTCTGCACAGTAATTCTGAGGTTACACAGCAGATGAAAGTTACCTGGTTTGCATTTCAAAAAGCACTAATTTCTACATGAAATGGGAAATTCTGATGGTCCATTTCAGAAGATTGCTGATGACTAATTACTAAATTGACTTTCTGGTATATATTTATTTTTCAAAAACTTCTGGTTTAATTGCCATCCCGGTGTTTTCTGGTGTCATAGACACTCACTCTAAATAACTGGAACTACTATATCCACAAAAGAATGGCCTGATAGCTAAAATGCACATTGAAAGGAGACGAGCTCTTAGACATCTTTGGATAGATCAGCTGTACCTCAGAAAAAACTGGCTGAAACATATTGCAAGTAATTACTTCATAGCAGGTAAGTAAGACATGCAAAATACTCAGGGATTAGAGATAGCTGCAAAACCTTATGAGGAGAGTCTGAGGGAGCTGGTGGTGTTCAGCCTGGAGAAAAGGACGCTCAGGGGGGACCTTATCACTCTCTACAGCTGCCTGAAAGGACACTGTGGCCAGGTGAAGGTCAGGCTCTTCTCCCAAATAACGAGAGACAGGACAAGAGGAAACAGCCTCAAGCTGCATCAGGGGAGGTTTATGTTGGACACTGGGAAAAATTTCTTCATAGAAAGGGTTGTCAGGTGTTGGGATGGGCTGCCTTTGGTAGAGTCAGCATTCCTGGTGATATTGAAAAGATATGTAGATGTAGCATTTAAGGACATGGTTAAGTGGTGAACACTGCAGTGTTAGGTTAACGATTAGATTTTACTATCTTAGAGATCTTTTCCAACCTAAATTATTCTATGACTGTATTTGCTCTGCAAGATGCAACATTCCTGAAAGCCTCTGAGTTTATCTTGTCAATATAGTTGAGGGAGGTAAATTCAGCCACAGAAAAATGGGCCATGTGTGCCTGTACCCCCATCGACAAAAGGTTTGTCTCATTGCAATGGTAATAGCAAGGCACCCAGTGATGCCACAAGGGAAATTATTTACAGGCTTCACTCTGTCATCTCACAGAGCAGATTTTGGAACAGAATAAGGCTCATATTTGTCATCTGATATATGAGCATAGCATGTGTTTTCCTCTTCTAGCAAGGGAGAAGTCAGAGTCTCCCCAGCCACCATGCTGCGGCTCTGCCTCTGATGCTGACTCACCAACCATGACCATCGACCCTCATGCTGCTCCTGCTTCACCACTGTTTGTCAGTGTGACACATTCTATCAGTACCACGGATACAGATTAATTTACTGCTTTAAAATTCTGCCTCCTTTTTGATGCATGCAACGGAGCCTTTCACACCTTCATTTGCAGCCAGATTACTGTGACAGTAGACCTCAGAAAATAAGATCCTCAACAGCTCCATAGGCCATATCCCCCAGAGAGGGGTGTGAGACTTAAACGGCTTAAACATTGCTAAAATCATTGAGGAACAATAGATCTTGCCCAAAGATGTTTCACTGTGGTGCTCCCAAAGCCGCAGTGGCCTCAGCCTGGTCAGGTCAGGTGGGCAGTGGAGAGGGAGTTCATAGAGAAGGTGTTGGGAAATTTCTGAAGTACAAGCCTGTATTGGGTTTACATGGGAAGGTTTTGGTAGCAGGGCAGCTTCATGAGTGGCTTCTGTGAGAATTTGCCAGGTTTCCCATGTCCAACAGAGCCAATGCCAGTCAGCTCCAAGACGGACCCACCGTTGTCCATGGCTGAGTCCACCAGTGACAGTCGTGGCATCTTTGGGACAACAGATTTAAGAAAGGGGAAATAGTTGCTGAAAAACAGCAGTACCACCAGAGATAGAAGTGTGAATATTTGAGAGAAACATCTCTGCAGACAAAGAGGGAGGGGCAGGAGGTTCTCCAGGTGCTGGAGCAGAGATTCCTCTGCAAACTGTGGTGACAACCATGTTGAGACAGCTGAGCCCCTGAAGGGAGGGGGACGTGGAGGACCCCATTCTGGAGCAGGTGGATGCATGAAGGAGGCTGTGACCCTCTTGGAAGCCTGCACTGTAGCAGGCTTCCTGTGGCCCCTTGGAGAGAGAAGCTGCATTAGAGCAGCCAGTTCCTGTGGACTGTAACTCATGGAAGTAACTGGAGCAGTTTGTGAAGAACCGCAGCCCTAGGGAAAGAGTCACATTGGAGAAGTTGTGGAGGGCTGTCTCCCGTGGGAGAAACCCCACACTGGAGCAGCGCAGGAGTGTGAGGAGTCCTCCCTCTGAGGAGGAAGGAGCAGCAGAGACAATGTGTGATGGACTGACTGCAGCCCCCATTCCCTCTGCCCCTGTGCCACTGACAGGAAGGAGGGGTAGAACTCGGGACCAAAGTTGAGAATGGAAAGAAGGGAAGTGTAGGATTGAGAAGGTTTAAGATTTGGATTTTTGTCTCATTATCCTACTCTCATTTGACTGGTAATAAATGAAACCAATTTTTCCAAGTGAAGTCTGTTTTGCCTGTGACAGTAACCAGTGAGTGATCTCTCCCTGTCCTTATCTCGATTCATGAGCATTTCGTTATTTTTTCCCTCCCGTGTCCTTCTGAGGACACAAGTGACAGAGTGGCTTTGCTGGGAACCTGGAGTCCAGCCAGGGCCATCCATTCACAGAGCTGATTGCCAGGGAAGCTGTGGTGGGATATTCCTTCTGGCTACGAGTTACGTCAGCTGTTTAATCAGCTAGTCCTTAATTAGGTTCATCTCTTGAAGCAGTCACATGAAACTGGGCAAAACAACTTCAGAAATTACTGTACAGTAAAAATAACAAGACATATTTTAACATTTCTTCTTATAACATTGCAACTATCATTTTGTTGCAACATATGGTGATAACATTATCCTAACTGTGTGTTATTATGCTTAGAGTCTATCTGGCTTTGTGGAGAATGGAAAAAATGAGCAGCAGCTGCCTGCCCTTATCAAAAGAGCCATTCCTTCATCAGAATAAAAAACCCAAAGTCACAGTTTTTAATCCATAATCCGTTGAATCACTTGTCTCTGTACAAATTTTGGGGTTTACGCAGTGAAATACAGAATATATCTTTTTCTTGCAAAAATGTTTCACTTAAGTCTTCCTCATAATGACATCAGGATTACTGTTGTCATCAAATAGGAACTATGAAGGCACCTTTTATGTCTATCAGGATTCTTGGTGTTGAAATACATTAATTACCTGGTTTGCTCTAGGAATCTAATGATTGCTAGTCTCTAGGAATCATTGATAGCTTGCATATGTTTCAAACCTAACACAAATACCCAGCAGCGTGATGCTGCTGTTAAGCTGTTAACATGAAACACATCACCCTTCTTTGCAAATGTATGGTCTGCTTACATTGATAAGGACTTCCCTAACTCATACATCCAAGACTCCAAACAGTCTTACACGTTGTTAGAAAACAAAAAAGTTAATCCTCTCAAATCCTATTTCCACATGCATTGTGACAAAATGCTTGGAAAACAACAACAAATATCATAGTACTGTTATTTATTATTTTAACTTCCATGTCGGCCACACTTTATTAGTTGACCTGTGACAAGGTCAGAAAGTAGAAAAGCTCTGTCTTCTTTCTCAGGATGTGAAGTTTCTGGCTGCCATTTGAATCCATTCCCATTCTTATCATCATGCCCCAATGCAATCAGTCTCTACACAGCGTGCAGGATGAAGCAGTTTTAGTCAACATGCTGCTGGCTGTTCTGGCATGGCTAGAGGTATTATTTAGGCTGCAGGACATATTATTGTAGCAGCAGGCAGTTAGCATCCTCTTGCATCTCTGGAGTCTTTTTAGAAATAAATGCTAAGTAAAACTCTGCATCAACATCTATTTTAAACAGGGAACTTCTCTGTTAAAATAAATGTTAGGAGGAATTTCTCTCCCTCTCTTTCTCTCCCTATACATACACACTGTGAACTAGGAAATGCAGATGGGTGAGGGACATAAATTTTAAATATTGTCAGAGGCCAAAGACAGCCCATTTTGTGCTGCAAATGTGACAGGGAACTGGAGTTCCTTACAATGGGAAGACCTTTGTATCTTGGTGCAGTTCATGCTTTTAAAATTGCAGTTTAGTGGCACGATTCAGTGTCTGCTTTCTGATTTTTCAAACGAAAGATATAAACTAAAATTGAAATTTCTCAGTGAAGGACTTAAAAGGGCAGCAGATATGGCAGCTGCAAGTGGCTGTCTGGAAGCATCCTCAGAAGAAAGGGTGGTTTCCCATCAGACTTTCATAATCTGAGTCCACAGAGATGAGCATTCAGAGGAGTGAGCTTCAGAGCATTTTCAGATGGACCACGGTGTGTATACACACACACCAAGCACCGTACATACATCAACAGAAACAGTTTGTTTTACTGAAATGGAAGACCAAATTCACACAGGCATGGCACTGAAAAACATGCAAGTGCATATTCTAATGCTAATAACCAGAGGACACCTAGTCTGCAGGCAGGGTCAGACAGTAATGAAAGGGAGAAGTCAAGGGCAGATTAAATGGAATGAACAGTACCATAAGCACAGAAAGGAAGGGTTGCTGGATGAGTTCTTGAAACTACAGCAGGACTGTGGAAAGCCTGCTAGAAAAGGAATGATTTACTGAGCAAGACTGAGAAATCCATCAGGTGCCTGTTGAATGGAGGGTGCATTATTTCTGCTCTTCTGCACTGAAAGTTTGCTGATGTGTTCCCACAACATTTTGAGACCCATAAAACCAGATACTTTCAAATGAGGAAATAAGTGAGCTCTGGGATGAGCACTAGAGGATGTGAAAAAGTCTGTAGTTTATTTCATGTATAAAAGGTGAGCATATTTTGAAGTCTTCCCCATGAAGTGTGTGCTCACAAGACTACTTACCCACAATCAAACATTCAAGTTTGCCCTGTGCCCTGAAAAAATATCTTATAGTCCCAGGAACTGCAGAGAAAAATAACTTCACTAGTATTAAAGATTAGATATCTGTGCAAATAAACATCATGTTAAAAAGCATTAGTTTCTAGTTAGTTTAAGTCTTATTAATTTGACATTCACCAGGGACAAACAAGAACAGTGTCAAATTTGTTTTCCTGCCAACCTTTTTTTTTTGTGGTTTTAGTCATATTGTAAAAAGTTGTTGGTGAATGCCATTGTATTGTAACATATTATAATAAAGTATAAACAAAATGGGTTCTTACAGAACACACTATTCAGTCTATTCAGAATCTGAAAATTGCAATGTACTTGTACAAGAAATAGTGTATCACAAAATCCTCTCATATTTGCTTTTGGCAATACGTGCCAAAGTTGCTTATCGAAGCCCTGGGTTATTTACATATAAAATATTTTGGGGGATTTTCAAGAGACATTGATCTTCCCTGTCACTGGAGGGTTTAAACTACGAATTAATGCTGCCCTCTGCAGTTATTTTGGAGCCAGAACCTCTTTCTACTGCTCTTACTGCAGTGGTAACAATGCTGTGGTTGCCACAACGGCCTAAGGGTATACAAAAAGCAGTTCTTAAGTTATTAAGCTATTGTAGCTTGGAAAAAAATCCCAATCCTATATGAAATTTGGGGATGAGGAAACATTTCTTTTGAGGCTAGGAGAAAGGTTGCTGTGCTGAAAGCTCTTGTTTTCTTCCAACCTGTATGACTAAAATTAATTCAAGATATCACCTCTCCCTACAAACTTTTCCCGCCCGATTAACTGAAAGAAACCACAGGTCACATATTGAGTAAATGTGTAAGGACACCCAGCTCTGCTGTGTAGCTTTGTGAGAGAGTCCTGAGACCATCTAAATATTTTGTCTAAAATCATAGAGCCGTAGAACATCCGGAGTGGGAAGGGACCCAAAAGAATCATTGAGTATAAAGAGTGACTCAGACATGGAAGACTGAACACTTCTTGTAGGAAAAAAAAAGATAAAATTTAGGGGGAAACAGTAAGCTTTCAGGTCATTTTACAAGGAAGATGAGTGCTGTACAAAGTGGAGGAAGAAATAGCAAAAGCAGGCATGGTGATATTAACGCCATCTCAGGACCAGGTACTGCTCCTCATGCCTGTCATTTAGATCTCCAACCTTCTAGAAATATGGATTAATAACCATAAATCTGCTGATGAAGTTTCAGTGTTACCCAGAATTTGAAGCAGCTATGTTTTCAGATGGACTACTAGGATGTGGTGCTATGAAGAGATTTTGGACCCCATATTGCCTCATTAGTAAGGAGTGAGCAAGACTTCAAACATTATGTATCTAGGATTTAGCAGGTTTTATTTGAAGTTTAGGAATATTGCTGGAGTGGTACCAAGCATATCAACACCTGCTTGGCTGTCATAACAATTATACAAACTCTATAGCTTTCTCTTTTTAACTTCTTTGAAATGAAAACCCATTTATTTATGAATAAAAGGACTGCAAACAAAATTAATGCACTGCACATTTTTACATCTAAACATCTGCAACTGGATGAACTTGTAGTCTCAATTTCTGGATAGCTGGCATTGTCAGTACTGATGAGGCACCAAGAAAGCCCCAGGGACCTGCACCCTAAATATGTCTCAGAAGCCAGTGGTTAGTTTTACCTGCTGCAAGTTAGATTCATGTCAGGATCCTTAGTAAAGTGTTGCCACTCTATTGATGTTGCATATAAAATTGTGACATAGAAACACAGAATCATCACTGACTTAGTGTTAATTCTTCGTATAGTGGGTTGATAACTTGAGGGTTGTAAAGACAGTGACATCAATAATATCTTTTGTATATAACACAACAGTTTTCACATATGCATTTACATTTTATTTATCTTTTGGCTATGGGTCATTCTTTCTAGTTGTGACAGACTGAATTTTATTTCAGCTCCACTTAGGGATGTTTTCAATTCCAGGTTGTTTTTTATTTTTTCCACTTTGATATTGCTTACCACGAAAAAACAAAGTATTGCTTACTAGCTGAGTAAGAGTGACCTTGGATTTGTCAGCCAAGTTGTCAGTGAAAATACTGAAGAGTAGCACCCAGTAACCTGTGATCCCCTCCTTTACCTATCCTAGTGTTCCCTCGGAGTGCACTTATAGCCCTTAGTGCACCCATCATATTCCACAGTGCTTACATCTGACTAGGAAGAAGTAAGACACCGAGGGACCTATGTTCATACTGGTACATGCATTTAAGCAACAAAACTCTTCATTTGTTGAGCTCTTTTGAAATCTGTTGTACCAGGAGCTTGTTGTATTTTATACAGTTTTAACTCTGTCTCTCTGATGACTTAGCTTGCAACAATTAAGGGGAGAATATTAGCATTGCATATTTTGTTGAAATACCCAAATTTCTCAAAGGTTTGAATCCATAGTTGCAACTGCAGGCAAAAATTGTTGCTTGATAAAAAACAATTGGGGTAAAAAAGGAAAATAATTGATAACAAAAATGTGTGTGCCTGAGAATTCTGGTTACAAGTCCAGGATTCCCATTTGTGTAACTTGCAAGCTAGAGGACAGTCAGAAGGAGCAGAGCTGATAAGCAAGAAAGACTGTGAGCTCTGATGAATACCAGGCTCACAGAGTATCCAGCTCCCACCATTTTCCTGGGTTTCCATCAACACTGCTCCGTAACTGCTCCAACATGAAGCTGCAGCATCACTCCCAGAATTCACACAAGTACACTTTGAAACAGAAGCTGGTAAGCAGACTCATTAAATCAAAGGCACGGTGTCAAATATAAAGCACTTGTCGTTCCTGTCAGGTCTTCCCCTGGCTCCGTTCTCACTTCACCCCCTCTGTTGTTTGTCACCATAAAATAGTTATTTCCCATTAGTGGTGACACCTTCATCAGCTACTTGTCTTTCTAGATAAAAATTTACAGAAAATGTATGTCTTCCTTCTAATAAGCTCCTTCACTTAAAAGAAAATTTACAGCCTCTGTAGGCAATGTGAGCAGAGTGCCAGGAATGGAGGTGACATGATTTGTGAAGGCACATGTAGTCACGTCAGAATGAGAAGGAGGTGACAATCCAGATTTGAGGACCTGTGCACTGATGTGTGTGCCTTCCTTTCACAACAGCACCATCCTGCAGCAGCCTTGCATGGCTCACTTGTGATGAATTCTTTAGGGGACATTTTGTTTCCTAGCCCAGCAAATTCCAAGTATTACTTGACTAATAATACTTCAGTTTTTGCTTTGAGCATGCATTAGACAGATAACATAACCTCATGGGTTTCTGATAACACCAGTGAGCTTTGATGCCATTTCACAGGGAAAAAAGTATTGCAAGGTTTGTTGTGCTGGATGCAGCCCTACACTGTGTTTTCCTTGAACCACAGATGCAATGCTAAGAAAATTGAGCACCACAGGTGACATTAAACTGGCAAAATGGGAATAGCTGCCTCATGTTATTAATTATCCTTTTCCCTTGTCCTAGCTACTATTTGATAACTTCCCTTGACCGAAGTCCCAGATAATCCCCCTTTTTCCTCACCTTTAAATCTGCTTTCCTGCTTTAATTGTGTAGGGAGAATACAGATTCTATGAATCAGCCCTACTCCATTTTTCTTGAGCAGAGTGAAAGCAAAGATAAAAGTTAAGCAGCTCGAGAGAAATATTTATCTGCAACAATTTAGCATGCACTGGGAAAACACCTTTCAGAGAGGGAAAATTGAAATAATTTTGAAGGACATACATCAAAGCGTTTCAGACACACTTGTGTGTACTTCCTCTACTAAAAATCTTCTTCTGGTAAAAATGTCCATGCTCTAGTGGTTTGGAGAAGCTGTTGAGCAGAAAATTTCAATCCCTTCGGATACGTGACATGGGTTCCTGCAAAATTGTTGCTTTGTTGCTAAAAATATGTACACACAGACTGTGTGAGAAGAAGAAAGAAGCATTCCCTTGGCTTGTCCTTTTTCATGAGAAAGCAAAATACTGCAATATTTAAGCCCAGTAAGTACGAAATTTCAAAAAGATGCATGTGTTTATATATCAGAAAATATGTGTAAATTCAACTCTTATCACTTCATTATCTTAGTTGTGCTGCTTTATGAGGGCTGCTCTACAAGGTAAGAGAAAGTATCCAAGACAACATGAGACAACATGGAGTTTCATGTTAGGTTTTTTCAGGTCTAAATTAATTACAGGTTTCCAAAAGTGAAAGGGGAAAAGAGTTTTTCTAACTTTTTGTAACATTATTGTCAATGTGTTTTACATGGATTGTGTTTTGTCACTCATCACAAATGCCAGCTCATATAAGGGAAAGAATAGAGTGCTAGGAAGGAAATAACAGTAGTATTTATTGTTCCTCATCCCCAGTATGGATTTTAGGATTCCGTTACCTCAGAAAATCCCTAGGAGGTTTTATAGGAAGAGAACATAAGTGTAAAATGAGCAACACCCAAGATGAAACAACGTGCATGTGAGATTAGTTTGCCATGGAGTTTCACAAAGCCTGGATCTGTTCCCCCAGCTTCATGAGCCAAGGTTCTACAAGTGCATCCATCCAACCAAACTGCCACGTTTACCAAACACAACGCTGGGTTCTTGTAGACACCCTTGAAAAATTTGATTTCATGTGAACTAACCCAATGAATTATAGTAAACCTCATAAATATCTATAATTTCTCTCCAAGCATGTACCAAAACCACTTACTGTGGTTTTAGTTATGACTGTTCCGTGGCATTACTCTTCAGGGAGTGATGTGGTATTTGTTGGACTCTACATATCAGCTGCAGTGTGCCCTCCAGCTTGCTGCTGCTGGAAGCTCCTCACTTTCATGATGTGCCTCTCTGTCCCTTTATCCTTGTGCTGTGCTCATATTAGTGTGTGGGTCTACACCTTCAAACCCTAAACTTCTGCTCTGGAGGAGGAACTAAGAATCCTCATATTTCTTTACTGACCATGCTGGTGCGTTCTTGACTGTATTTCAATTTTCAATAAAAAGAATAAGACCTAGGTGTTTAACAGAGAATGCTAGCAGTTCTAGCTGTTGCACATTGGTTAAAAACAGCTGAGAATTATTATTATTATTATTATTATTATTATGCAACTATATTCAAATGTAGACATTGTCTAGTAATTCCTAATGGGTTCCAAATTGCTCTTCTGCACTTCCCCATTAGCAATTCATTTCAGAGAAAAAGGAAATTGCATAGGAGTCATATCAAATGCATCTCTCTACTAGACTTGCTGCAGTATATCAGTTTTTCTTGGTCTGGGAAAGTGTAGGCAGTACTTCAGAGGGAACCTCAAATGCCTAATGGAGGGGAAGAACCAGTTCCCCACCTGGGAAGTGATAGCAGGGGATGGCAGTGAGCTAGCAAGCAACAAGGGCCATGCTTCTGCTCACGCATCCCAGGATGTAGCTGCCTTTCATTGCTGCAAGGGCACACTTGGCTCCTGCTCAACTTGCTGTCAATGAGGACCTCTTCTGTGAAGGTGCTTTCCAGCCAGCTGCCCCCAGCCTGTCCTCTTGCATGGGATTGGCCTGTTCCAGATGCAGGATCTTACATTCGCATTTGAGATTTTTTATGACATTTATCTCTTTTTGCATCAGCCTGCCTATCTGCTGCTACCTGCAATTTGGTAGCTCTGAACATGCTGAGGTTGTGCTACATCCCGTTGTCCAGGCTCTTCATAAAGATGTCTAAATCTTTAGATTTAGATCTGGTACCAATATTAACCCGTGAGGGATACCACTAGAGGCTGGCTGCTAGTAGGGATTCATGCTACAGGATACTGCCCTTGGAGTCTGGCAAGCCCGTTGATTTTCCTATCAAAAACCATATTTCAGCAATTTGGTTGTAAGCTTATTGTGTGAAACTGTAAAAAATATTCATAGGGTCAAGGTGAGAAAACAGCCACTCATGACCTCTGGTCACCAGGACTTGTCCCTGCCTCACAGAAGGTCATCAGGTTAGTCAGATCAGACTTGCCCCTAGTTAAGGAATTTAGGATGTATCAATCGCTTTCGTTTTCTTCTTGTACTTGTTCATGACCTCCAGGAAGATTTCCTCTATAACTTTCCTGGTGACAAGAACCCCTCTGTATCTCCCTGCATCCTCACAAAAAATCCTTTTCCTGCTCATAAGGAATAAAGGAAACTTCAGCAGTTCTTCACCCATTACACCAGCAACAAACACATCAGGAATGCGGCTCTGAGCAGCCTGGTCTAGTAAAGATGTCCCTGCCCATGGCAGGGCCATTGGAACTAGGTGATCTTTAAGGTCTTGTGCTGCTGTAGAGCCTTCGTTAGTTGTTCTAAATGTATGGGTGAATGCTTAATTCTGTTCCCTTGCTGCTGTCTTCTTGTTCCCATTTTTTTCTTTAGCAGCTTTGTCATAGAACACGATGCCTTTCCTGTCTCTGAAACTGCCACCTTACACATGCAGCAGCTCTCCCTGCCACAGCCACAGGGCCACATTCAGTTGCACCAGAGGTGGTTTCAAGTCCAACTTAAGCCAGTCACCATCAGCTTCTGACCCTGAAGCACTTAAATTTTTCCTTTCTTTAGAAATGGTGATTAATGAAGTAAATTACGGCTTGTCATAGGTACAGGGTGTAAAGTCATCTCTCACCAGATAATCCTCTTCTTTTGGTAAAAGTTTAGGGACCTGAAATTGTTAGACTTTTGAAACTGGGCTCATCTTTCTCCTCACAATTTTGCAGAAGTTGCTAATGCCTTGTATCCTCCTTATTGCAGTTCATTGCTGTGGGAGGCCTTCAAGAGGATTTGGAGAGGGAAATTGGGCCTTTCAGTCATTGTTCCAAAAATAATGAAGATGTATTCAGCTCCAGGCAGCTGAAGTTAGAAGGGAAGGATTCAAAATTATTCTGAAGACATTTTTCCTTTTCTTTCAGAAACAAGGTCAAGAGAGATTACTGATTGATTAAATCATTCTTTACTCATCCTTGAAGTAGTCCCAGGTCATCATGACAGGAACTCAACGGAGTTCAGAGAACAGAGAAAGAGGAGGAGAAACAAGAAGAGAGGAGGAAAAACTTGCTAGGACTTCACCATGGTAATTTCACAATTGCTGCTTTACAATTCATCTATTGTCCCCAAAATAACTTCCACGTATTCTGCAGTTCACAGAGCAAGCAAGGCAAAAATGTATTAATCACAATGGAATGAATTGCTGGCTCCTAGATTAAAAGAAATAGGGACTACAGGCTCTGAAAGACACTGGGGAAGGAACAGATCTTCAGGAATACTGGAGATGGTCCTAAAGTTATATGTTACATTTCATCAAGTAAGATCCAAATGTTTCAATCAAACTCAAGTCATTTTTGTGTTAAGTTCTGAGAAAATGCAGACGAAGAGACAGGGCACAGTCTCAGTGGAACACACACAGGCAGCCCTCGTTGGGGTTTTGATGCACCAGAGCTAAGTAAAGCACATGCAACTCAGAAACTTCTGCAGTAAGCAAGAGACCATAAATGCAGCAGGCAGTGTCATTGGAAACAACCCATTCATGTTCTCATGCTCCCTCTGATGGCATTTGTAGTCACACTAAACCTCATGCTGTACCAGTGACCTCCAAAATATGATATTGCTGCCTACAGATATTTACGGATACCATCTTTTGCAGATGGCAACCTGGCATCAGGTTCTGAAGGTTTATATCTTGTTTCAGCTGCAACTACAGTGTAATACACTTCTTTTTCTCAAAAAGAGGACCTAACACTTCTATTGTGTTATGGTTTGACTTTATGGAGTCTAAGAGAATGTCAAATACAAGGTTTCTGATGAAATGGAGAATTAGCAACACAAACATGAAAACAAAACTTTTCTTTGTACCTCTGTTTGTGCATCAGCAGGCACAGATAATATTTGCTCAAATGTTTAAGTTTGCTGATTGTTTAGGGCTGCAATTAAACCTGTTTTAACTATCATTAACTTAATAATGCCTTTCTGCTCTCTAGCCCAAGACAGAACAGACATTAATATCTCCCTGGAGTGGAGTAATGGATACACAATATTGCATGTCTTTTTACATGGCCTTAAATAAGGCATTTTAACATGCCTTTAGTTAAGGAAATTAATTAAGGAAATTAGTGGGTTTTGGTTTTTTTTTATTTTAGTTTTATTTAGAAAATAATTTCTTCAAACAAATTCTGAATAGGTGCTAAAAAATTCAAACTGTATATTAGCACTGAAGTAGTGCTAATGAATATTTACTCCTTAAGTTGTAAAATAGAGAAAGTCATTTCTGGAAAAAAACAGCCTGTATGGAGACAAAAAAGCTGTTATGTATCCATAAGATACTGTGGGACTACTGCCATCTTCTGGAACATGAAACAAAGGCAAGGGAGCACTAAATTACATACTTCTGTGAACCTACGACGTTTAGGGATTGAGATACAGAATAAACAAAAATTCATCAGGGATGACTTATTTGCCTATTGTCCTTTTTACATATCATATTCCAGTTCTTCACCACTTACATATTTGACTTCTAAAACAGAAGGACAATATTGTTTTATAAGCACAGCAATATTATACTCCTTTAATTCAAGTTGTGAGGAAGAGAGATATAAGCATTTGTTTTATTCTACTTCTGAGATGTTTCCCAGAATGATCACAGGGGAATAGTGTAACTTTTTTCATTTATATCGTACTGATTGACATGTCTTGTCATGGTTTACTATTAGGGCTTACTGAAGGGTTGTGTTTTATAGTAACCTATAGGTGATCATCAAGAGTAAAAATTAATGATAAATATTCATGTTTGTGTGACACTTTTTGTGGTAACCTGCTTGCACATTTCGGGCTTTTTCTGCTCTGGGAAGGACATGAAACACTGAGAGAGTTGGATTCATCACACAGCGTCACGCTTCCCAGAGACAGTTTAGACCTCAGGATCACTGAAAAAAAAAAATTAATGATAAATATTCAGTACATTAAAGTGGAAATATAAATAAATAAATAAATAGATAGATAGATAGATAGATAGATAGATAGATAGATGATAGATAGATGATAGATAGATAGATAGATAGATAGATAGATAGATAGATAGATAGATAGATAGATAGATAAATAGGACTCTTTATTATCCCTTACTGGTATAACACTCCCTTTCCAAAAAAACCAGCAACTCCCAATCAACCTCAAAATCTTGAATAACCACCTACTAGATGAGACTATTGAATGCATACACCTGATTTGAAAGAATCTATCACTTTTCTCTTAACCTCTGAATTATTAGCCCGTGGCATAACTAATCTTGGGGTGTTTTCCTTTGTTTTACTGGTTTCTCCCAATCTCTGTCTTATTTTGTGTTGGATGTCTTGCAGCCCAGAATTACAATTGACTCCTGGCTGGTTTTGCACAGAAAAACGCAAGCAAACGAACACAAAACATGACCTGCTCAAGAGCTCTGCCCACCAAACACAAAACATGGCCTGCTCAAGAGCTCTGCCCACCAAACACAAAACATGGCCTGCTCAAGAGCTCTGCCCACCAAACACAAAACATGACCTGCTCAAGAGCTCTGTCCACCAAACACAAAACATGGCCTGCTCAAGAGCTCTGCCCACCGGGGATGTGTGGCAGGAGCAAAACTGCAGCTGTCTGTGCACAGCCCAGCAAGACATAAGAGGTCTCAGGTGGCCTTTGGGACAGGGCTGCCAAGTCGGGTGAGTTCTGCAACACTTGGCACCCTGCCTTGCCTTTATCTTGGCTGTTAATAGCAGCCATCAGTCTTGCTCCTCCCAAGGCTGGCTGCTTCAGAAAGAGACTGCTTTACCTCTGCCCACTCACTATCTCTCACTGGTTAATGACAATTTTATGCTCTTGGCACAGCTAAGAGTACCAGCCTGTTGGCTCAGCGGAAATAAACCCATGCTGTGACAAAGTCCTTCAGGCTCAGGTGAGACAGAAGGAGAAAGATGCTGCAGAGTCTTCAGGCAGTCTGGGCACGAGTTCATGATAAATGGCAAGTGAAATACACTACTCTTAAATAACAAAAAAATATTGGAAAAGACCTGTGCAACATTTAATTGTTACCAAGATCCCATTCTATGAAAAATCCTGATAGGATTTTTCATTTCATCATGCTGCCCAAATTGAGATACAACCAGGTAATTATGAGTGAGGGAGTTTATTAGTTACCTAATAGTGTTTTTATGATGTGAAAATCTTTTTTTTTAATTTTCTGGGGTTATATTATTCTTGATGAGAAGAATTTAAGTGTTTATTTACTATGAAGATCCAGAAGAAAATGAGATCTCTGTTCCATCTTTTGGCACCTGACTGAGTAAAAATTTGTGTAAAAATATAATACTGAATTTATATTGCTTGCTCCATTTTTAGCTGTGTTGAGTTGGAGTGTTTTAACATGAGAACCTTGGCAAAAGAGGATAGAAATGTTTTCATCAGTTTTTATCCTAAGTACTGATTTTACTTGTAGTGAAGAGTATTTTGCAGAGCATAGGTTGCATAAAACTATGGAGACAATCTGTCATCTGTCAGTAAGTGTTATCCAAGTTATGTTGTGTCCCTAGGAAACACAAAACAGTACTTAAATAAGCATGACATTGTAAATTAGTTATTGACTTGTTACCCTTGGATCTTATGCAAAACTGTTCTCTACATTCTAGTATTAATGTTTTGAACAGCTACTACGATGCTGGCACCAATGCTGCTTGCAGGGAGGTGGGGGATTTATTGCTTCAGGCTTCTCTTGCCTTTGCAAAGCAAAGTTATTTCTCACTGTGCTCTGTTTTCAAATGGAAGCTGTCTATCAGATCACGTAGACATGACCTTTGAGCAGTTTGTAGGCATAAAGTGCTCAGCACAAGTATGCATAAAAATATGGCACGTCCTAGAAAGCCTTCTATGTTCCAAAAAAGGCTGAGATGCACATTTAGTGCACAAGTAGAGAAATGTGTGTGGTCTTCCTTCTATTCACTTTGGTATAACTGGAAAAAATACCATAAATGGCAAGCCAATTAATTAAAATTTACTGAATAACTAGGAGTAGCCCAGGAGCAGCAAATCCTCAGAGTGACACCTTTTGGTTGTCTGCTGCCCTACTAAAGCAGCTTTGCTCACAGGGATGATCCGTGCGCTGGAGCCTGGACTGCTCTTCCAGGAGTGTTTCCCAACAGACCCTCACTGTCACTGCTGTGCATCCAAGATGGGCCATGCTCAGGGAACACTTCAAGGTCTTCACCCACAAATATTGAAGGCAGTGTTCTGTAAACAGCTCTTACACTTGGTCTACTTGCTTTAAACAAAAACAAAAACAAACACAAACACAAAAACAAAACCAAAACCAGAAGAAAACCAAAAATAAACCCAAGCAAAGTGGCATGGCGTGGGGAATGGATATAATGGCATTTTTTCAGACTTGCATATCTGTTAAGCTTCAATGCAAAGTATTTATTTAGTAAATGTGGAATATTTTAACTAATTATTATCTAAAGGATTTTTTTTAATTTTGACAAATTAAAAATAGACCTTAATTTAACTTCACTGCAGTATATTTTTTAAGTGGAGGAAATTTTGGCATCTACTTTGATACTTCTGGGAAAAAAAAAAAACCTTAATGAGAGATCATATTCATAAACCACTCTAAAAATGATCAAAATATAAATGCACTGCCTATTAGATAAGGTGGTAAAAGCTCCAGTGCACATCCACAAAGGATCATGGAGAAATAATAGCAGCAGGAGGAGCCTGAATAATAACTTGCCCTGGCTGCTCCCAGGCCCATTGCAGAGGCCCTCTTGAAAACATTTAATGTGATTTTTTTAGGGCACAGATTGGTTTAGCAAATTAAATTCAGTTTTGTGGCTTCCAGAGTAATCGAAGCCCTGCTGCTCTCTCTGCACCAGAGTTGTGCAGAGAGTACCAGGAGATCTCTCACCTCAAGAACACATTCTTTGTTATTAGCAGATCCTGGCTGCACTCCTTTTGAATCCTGTTAATTTCAGTGAAGTTATTGGTGACTGACTCAAGCAGGATTTACTGGGACACCTCCCTTTCTTGACCTGTGCAACTGCATTCACTTGTGTGACTTGCTTGATGACTTCCAACATCCCTCCAGTTTTGTAGAGAAGAAATCCATTGTCTTTCTCTTGCCAGCAGAGACCATAAAAGAAAATGACACATAATTTCTGTAGCTGCTGCTGAAGTCTTACCTTTACTAAATGTCTAAATATTACTTACACATTCTGGAAAGTTTAAGTTTAATTTGTTATCACTAGAGGTTGGAAATTGTTGAGTCTTGTGTCAGAAATACTGGCTCAAGACTGGCTCAAGACTGGCTTGCAGGGAAACTCATCCTGAGCATGAACTCATAATGTGCCTTGGGACATCTGCTGGGTTGAAAGAACTCTATGGAGTATTAGATTCTGGGGGATTCTAGTGACTGCCACTGTACACCCAGAACAGTCTGACTAGCAAAAGCCTAGCCTAGAGGCTGGGCATACATCAAAATTTGCCCAAGGTGGCAAATTTCCAATTTTAATTTTGCCATAACCCTATGAAAGAGTAATTATGAGCATTTTTGGGGTGATCATCAAGAGAAATCTGACCACCTTTTATTGACGGTACATTTATCCATATATAGCATAAAACAATAAATGACACCTATTGCTGCCTTCAAAATCAAGCTGAGGCACCCTGAATTTGATACAATTGCAAATACAACTAAAAGAGTAAGTCACGTTACTACTGCATTAATGATCAGGCACTTCATAGTCTGATTCTGAAAGGTATTTAAACCTAATTCTAACTAAAAGTGGCTGCCTTGTTCTGTTGCATGCTCACAGATTGTAGTAAAAAGAAGTAAATGAGGCTTAAAAATTACCCTGAAATGAAGTCACTCAGCCATATTTACGCTCTTGAATATGTAGCCATTTTTGCAAATAATAGAAAATGGCTCTGAAGATACAGAAGTTGCATTACATCAATCTGCTAATTTTAAAATACCTTATTTAGAAGAATTATGCAATATCTGATGCAAGAAAATCCTCCTGCGACAATATGCAGCATTTCTCCATTTAAAATATGTATATTCGTATTCACCTTTATATCTGCATGCACCACATCTTTGTTTTCACTTGCGAACTTTGACAATTTATGACAGGACGGAAAAGGAATTCATTATAATCAGATAGAGAAAACCCATTTCTCATTTTTCTAGTGCCAAGCAGCTGCTACAAAATTAACTAAACCACTATATCACAATTCTTCACCATTGTGATTCTTTAGGTCACCCTCAAGGGTCTTCAATTTTCTTATGTTCAGAGATTGGCACCTGGTAATTTTTAGAATCAGGAAATAGAAGGAAGCAATATCTTTTTATATATTTTTCTTCTGAGATGGATTTTTCTTTATTTAAGAAGACAAAATGTCTGTCATGTTGAAATTATTAAAAACCAGAAGCTTGACTAATAACCACAGCAAGGTCAATGCCAACTTTGTTTATCAAGCTTTAGAATGAAAATGTTCTGCATGACAAAGAAACCTGGCCTAACCCTGAGAGAAATTGTCCATGTACAGGGAAATTTGAATTCCCAAAGGAATTTAAGAAAAAGTTATGATAAGACACCCAGAATTATTGTTCCTTAAAAGTTCTTGCTGCTGCCAACTTCCATGTTGGCTAAAATGAAAAAAAGAAGGTAATTGTTTCTGTATATAAAATGGCTATATGACTTGTACACCAGTATCAGTGTTATCATCTATAATCTACAGTTACCTTCCCAGAAAAAATCAGATAGTCAGAGGAATATTTGTATTAGGAAGGTGAGAGAATGTCCCCTACAAGCATCATACAGCATAACAAGTCTAAGATTATGTAGGGCAGGACTGATCCCTCTCAAATTCCAAGCAGATTTAGAATTTTCATACTGTAATGGATTTACGAGTGTGAGCTACTCTTTAAAAAATTGATTCTGTGTTTAGGTTTTGTTCTGATATGAATGGGTGGGTTTCAGTCCTGAATCAGGGACGTGATTTCTTAACATGGTTTGAAGAGATTTTCTCAACCCTTCTGGATATTCCCTGTGACTTTCAGAATCACTCATGTTGGTGTTTGCCTCTAACATACACACACACAGAGCTTAAACCCCACCAGTTTTTTACCAGTTTGGTGGAAAAAAAAAAAAAAACAACACAAAAAGCTGCATATTATTAGCAGGGTTTTTTCAAAGTTGAAATCTGGAAGAAGAAATCCAATCTGTCAGGGGCTAATAGCATGAACTACAGAGGTATTCTCCCATTGCTGTTACAATGCTGAATTTCCATCACTGTGAGATGTAACAAACCATGTTTTCAGAAGAATTTTTAAATTAAATCCTTATAAAAGAACTGTCAGTGTATTTCAGAGATGCTTCTATGCTGATCAGTTGTGTAGTCCAATGGGAAGCTTTAAGAGTAAATATACCAGGATCTTAATGGCCACTCTGCTAGAAATGTGTAAGTGGCCATTAATGTCAGGAAAATACAGGCTGGAAGATTGGCATGGCTGTAGATGAGAAGTGTAGCCATAATCACTACTTCTACGCAACAATTAACTTCAAGAGCCTTGATTTGAAAATTAGGCAGTTAAAAGTTGCTGTTGTTTTGGGTGTCATTTCAGCAAAACTCTAAGATTGATAGCAAAGGATACCTGCCCCCTTCTTCACTATTATTCCAAAAATCCTGTAGCTGGTTAGCTGGCTGGCTCAGCTGTGCAAGGACACAGCTCATGTAGATGCATATCAGATCACTAGATGTCCTCCTCCCACAAAATTTCTCGTCATTCTCAGCCAGCAAACACTTTCTCTTAGAAAGGCCCTACAAGCATGTGCAGCACTAAGAGATTGCCAGTGCAGTTTTGTGCCTCCACAGACAACCTGTGTGCAGAAAGCATGCTCAGGGGAGGTCAGAGCCTTGGAGCCCAAAGGCAGGAGCACGGCGCCGGCTGGGAATGGGTCATGGTGTTCACCACTCCTTCCAGGCAGGCTCATGCTTTACCACACCTGTCTCGTCATCATCGTTTTCAGCGTGTTAAAACAGTGAGGGACCTCATTCTAATGACAAAGGCATAAGTCTGGAATCACCTGCATGCTAGCCATGTATGCAATGAGAATTTTTTGACTGGAAAATGAGGAGCAGATCATAAACTTCGATGTGGAAAGTGAGGTTACTACAGTCAGGCACCAAAAGCTTAATGAAAGTATCAAGCTGCGTCATTATACCAACAATTAAAGTTTTCATGGCCAAAATGTTGTGTAGCAGAGCCTGGTGTCTTTCCTAACCTGAGAAATTATGCAAGGTATTAAGCAGAGTGAAGGGTGTTCTTTGACATTAACGGACTGTATATTTCACTTTATTGATTTTAGAAGAAAAGCTCTTTTACTTTGACTTACAGGTCAAAGTTTGTCCTTAATTTTTCCTTCTATGACTACCTGCTTCAATGGATGATGGAATCTATAGCAAATATTGACTCCCTACCTTGTCTAAAAATCTGAGCTTATGATTAGGTTGTGATTTTTTTCCCTAGAAAGCATACTTTCCTTATTGACACAACTGAGACACAAATGGATGTTAAGATATGTGAACAAAAATATTTGAATAAATTTTTATTGCAGTCTTGCAAAGGCTTTTGATTCTTTGAAGAATCAAAAATTTTTTTGCAAGGATATGGATTTTTCAGTGCAGTTTTTTTGTTCAGATTTCAGGCTTACAGCAATGCAAAATGTCTCATTTCTTTCACCCATGGCTGTCACCATTCCGTTCTAAACATTAGCCAACAACTCACACTTTGGATAGAGGCCACTGGAAGTTCCTGTTCTGCAGTTTCTGCTACTACAAGCCACAATATCATTGAATGCCAAAGACTATCTGTAGGTCAAGGTCAGACAAGAAATGACTGGGAAGAAGGTAACTCTCATGGAGCTGTCAGAGAAATCAGGCTGAAAAGGGAACCGAAAAACCCTATAAATGGTATGATCATGTTTAATGAAACAGTCCCATTTCTAATCAAGTAGACTTTCTATTAATGCTTAATAATTGGTAAAAATGCAATCCTGTCTTCTTTTACTTGCAGGTATCTTACACAGCAGGACCACTTTGATCAAGTAGCTCCTTTTGCACCTGCAGGAGTCATTTCACAGAGAGGCGGCATAAGGTCTGCCTCATTTTCACTTCAGAATACAGCAATCCAGGATGTAATTGTCACTTCACATTGTATCTACACACCTAAAAATGACATTTGACACAACAGGGGAGGAGCTCAATGACACCAAGTCCACCTTCGCCTCATGAGTGCACTTTTGTGGATATTGGTGTCCTGCTGGTAAATCTGACCTTGTGAGAAAAAACATTGTTAGGGAAAGACAAAAACAAATGTTTGCATGTAGCATCTTTCCAAAAGAGACTAAAGGAGTTAACCACTGAGAGATAAAGTACCCTTGACATCTGCACAAATAGAGTTTGAATGTTGTTGTCATTTTACAACTTTTGCACTAAACAAAGTTAAATGGAAAAGTTCTCCTTATTGCTTTTTACTTCTACACTCTTTTTTTTTTCCCTAGTAGCTTCCCCTCCTAATTATAGTCAGTCATGTACAAATCAAAATTCAGTAATATGTTTTTTAAGTAGCTATTCTGGAGATATTTATGCTTCTGATATAAGCAACCAGCTCATGAAGCACCTCACATGTTTGTGCTTTTTTCTTATCCCAGGAACTAGAGGGCAAAAAGCATAGAAGTGGCTTAGAAGTGTGTTCATTCTTCTGATTTTGTGTTTGCTTGTATTGCAAGCTCTAGGAACAATACAGAGATGAATTAGTACCCACAGTATCTTTTCCTAAATGGACTTGGGTGGGCTTGGGTGGTGTTTTGTATGGGACATAAGTTTGTTCTCTTCTCACAAACTAAAAAACAAGAAAATTATACATATATATTGGGCACAGTGAACTACATTTATGGATGATTATGAGGTCAGCATTTTGTGTAAAAGTGAACTTGTATTAAATCAAGAGTAATCTTCTTTAAGGACAGGAACAGGTACTTCAGACCCTTTGACAACTGCCTTGTGAAGAGGCTGTGACACTCACCTCCCCATGCAGCTTCCCTGCTGCCATGAGAAACCTGAGAAGTAGCTGCAACACCACCAACTGATTTTGAGCAGTTGATAAAAAACCAGTTTTTGAGTTCAGCTGATCCTGTCATAACACATAAAGGCACTGCAGCTCCCAAAGTACAGCACAGGGGGACGTGGCTTTGAAGTCTCACAGCGTTTTAGAAGGGTGTTATCTTACTCACTCGTGTGCATGTTAACTTCAGGTCACAGCTGCCCTTCCAAGCTGACCCAAGTGTGCTCAGAAGAAGAAATGGTGCAGAACAGGTACGAGGAGACAAGGCTATGGTGAGAATATGAAAGCACTTCCCCAAAAAGCTCCAATTCTCCTGCCTTTTACACTGGTGTCACACCCATTTCCCCTGAGCATTACAGTGCACTTACACTTGGCCTAGACAAGAGCTCCAGCTGAGTCCATAGTGGTGCCACACCATTTGTATGTATTCACCTTCCAAATTTCCAAAGCTTGGGCTGAGAAACTGGTCAAATTACTGGACATTACACAAGAAGTATTTAATCAAATTTAAGTACAAAACAGGCAGTGATCATAATTAGATGGTAGAAAACAAAAAGGTGAAGCTAAACTTACTTCTACTCACCCTCATTTCTTCTCTATTTAATCACTGATCTCAAGGTGAGTTTAGGTCAAGATTGTAGCAAGAGGGATTTTTGTTCATTTCTAGATAATGCTGTGATAAAAATTCTTAGGTTTTGCTTTCTGGTCAGATAAAAACTGATATGGGCTGACACTCCTGCTGCACTGTAGGTGAACTAAAAGCCTTTTTTTTTGTTGTTTGGAGCTTGCAGCCTCAGCAGTTTCAGGATGAGATGTTTCCTATTCTGTTAAATGGAAGCCTGTGGTGTAAAAATAGACAGTGCTATATATTGAAAGCTTAAGTCTACTGAATTTCTACAGATTTAGAAGGTTCTCTAATCATTATCAATTAAAAAGGCTGCTTCATTCTGCATAAATTAATCATAATGATGCACTTAACTGCAGGGCCTGCTGAAAATATTTATTTTGAAAAAGTGGTACCAAATTTAATCCAGAAGAGGTGCTTATAGTAACAGTCAAGGCTTTTAAAGTGCTACAATTACAGGTTTTTCCTAAATATCTTGTAACTCAGCAAGACTGTGCTACCACTGTCTCTGCATCTGGTAAGTATCTAGCAGGTTCTGAAAGGCAGGAACAGAAAAGCAGTACTTACTGCTGGAGTGTCTGGAGGACTGAAAGTATACAGTGTTCCCATCAGACTTTCTTACATTCAAGAATATGGGTGAAAACAAAAGTATGGAGTCCACATTACTGCAGAGAGAGAGAAACAGAGTTCCCACCCAGTATCCTGTTCCTGTAAATGCTTGGATATTAGAAAGTTAAATTCCTTCTGGGTCTATGTCAGTAGCAAGGTTTCTGTGTTGTGTTATCAGGTTAATACATATTGTGGTCCTAACATCCAGAACATTTTCAGGAGGAGAAGCCACGTGCCTTAGCTCTGTACCAGCAACATTGGTTTCACACAGAGCCCTGGAGCCGTGTGTGCCACTCCCTCTCTAAACCTGCAGCGTCTGACTTTGTGGGTTCCCATAAATCATGACTGCAAAAGCTTCTGAAAGAGTGTTGGAGGCAGGAGGGTCTGTGTGCTCACCACAGCACACCGTGTTAAAGCAGAGACAGTGCACAGACCTACAAGCTGATCCAGGAAGTCAGAACTCATTCACTTCTATTGGATTTATGACAAGCATCATTCTCTAAAAAAACAGCAACCACCTAACAAATGGTCGAGAGTGAGCTGCCAGGAAGCACAACAGGAACAGATGGAATTGTTTTATTCAGTGAGAAATAATACAAACAAACAAAAATATCTGAGATATCGTGAATATAGCATGGACTTACTATTATGATCATACTGCTATCTTCATTTCTTGAAAAGTAGCTTTCCTAATGATTGTGATAATGAAGCACATGTGGGATATGTTAAACACTAGCTCAATGTTAAACTAACAATTGTTAAAACATTATCTTTACTCATAAACATATATTAAGTCATAAGTATGTTGTTCTCACTATTTAAATAACCAGTAATCAGTCATTAGGTGGATGGAATTTCAAGTGGAAACACCTCAAATCTCTAAGGTCTTCACCTTTTGTGATATCTCCAAGGTGTTCCAAGGAGCAGCCAATACTGATGACCTTCAACATGGCAGTGACTAGACAACATGTTATTTAAAAATGTAATGCTGTTTTCTTGTAGGCAGTACAACAAAAATGTATTGAATACTTTCAGTTTATATGTTTATACTGTACCTAATATAATTATGTTGGTAAGCAATGTAAAAATTCTTCTCTCAAAGTGGCGTTTCTCCAGATTCTCTGTAATGAGAATAAAGGTTCTATCAAATCAAGCCAAGTTAAATTAAAAACTCTTATTTTGCCTCCATCTTAGCAAAATACGCATGCAAGGAAAACCACCTGCTTACTGACTGTGAGTCTGGAGCCAGAAAATGTCTGCCTTTATCAGAATGAGCATTTCTCTGTATCAGTCCCCCATGTGCCATCACTTGCTTATGGTTTTCATAAAATCAAGAGGGAGATCCTGCTATCTTTGCATTAGAAGCATTTCTTTGGTTTTCAGTTTAAAGTTTTGCTTGGAGATATATGCGAAGAAATATCACCTTTGCTGTCAAATGTTTTTATATTCTGTGAAGCTCATGGGTATCTGCTTTAAGTACTAAAATACCTTTTCTTTTCAGTAAGGCTCAGAGAAAGCATGTTATTCTCACATATTTTTTAACTATCTTCCTTGAAATCCATGGACAACACTGCATTTAAATTTTGTCATCAACACCATAAACCAAGTGCTAACGTTAGCAATTGTGCCAAACCAGTAGTGAAGATAAATACTTTGCAACTTTTATCTGAACAGTATAGTATTAAAGCACTTGCATGGGATTTGAAAGTACTGTTCCACAGAGAAATGATATTGTGTTCTGCCCTCTTGCACTCCATGTTGTACTTTATCAAGAGGAACAGAACAAATCAGTACAGGAGGAGATAAGACCACAGCAATTCATTCTAGAGTTAGAACAACTTTGACCTCTCTGAGACAGAAATATGGGTTACTGATTCCATGGTGTTTCATATCTGCAATGAGGTTAATAATTACAGACAGCTGCACCCAACTGGAAGTTTGTTCAAAGCTACTGGATTCTTTCACTTGAAATACTCCAGCCAGGGAGTTATGTCCTTTGATGGAGCATAAATTAGAGGATCTCTGCATGTCTGGAGGCTCTTTCCCAATGATCCCAGCCCAGAATTGCTTTCCATTGCCAAATGGCCGGTCTGAGCTGAAGAGCACCAGATTTGTTAATGTAATTGTTAATGTACAGGTTCTGGCTGAGCTGGAGCTCGTTTCCCCACAGCAGCCCTCATCGAGCTCTGCTCAGCACTGGTGGCTGGAAGGTGCTGATAATTCACCTGTGCTTTGGGTCCTGCCAGCAGGGCTGGCACAGCATCAGCCTTGTCTCTCAGCATTCCCCATTCACCACTGGGCTGGACATGGGCAAGACCTTGGGAGGGGACAGAGCTAGGACAGCTGACCCAAGATGACCAAAAGGATATTCTGTACTGTACTGATATGGTTTGCAAATAAAACCAAGGGTGAGGGTGGGGAGAAGAGAGGGGCATTTGCTACTGCAATATTTGTTTTTCAGAGCAATCACTATGAGTGCTAAAGCCCTACTCCCTGAGAAGGAGGTAGGCATAACCTGCTGATGGGATGTAGAGAATAAATCTCTTGTTTTCCTTTGCTTCTGTATGACCTTTATTAAATTGTCTGTATGTTATCCCACAAGCTTCCTTCTCTCTTACTTTCTCCCCTCATCCCTTGTGCTGCTGAGAACAGGAGTGATAGAGCAGTATGGTGGGTGCATGGCATCCAGCCAAAGTCACCCATCACAATTAAAAATTCAATTCCTCAAATTGTCACCAATAATGACCTGAAAAGTCTACCCTGCTACTCTGTGGAAATCCTTCTTCAGTGCACCCTGGTGCCTCCATCTTCTCTTACTCTCACAATTCAATTCCAGAGACTTCAGCTTTGAATCAAACTAGCTTGGCACATTGTGGATGCACAGTATCCACTAACTAAGTAATAGTTATCTTTTAACATTATAAACATAAAAGATGTCATTCGGAATATTTTTTTAAAATCGAAATATTAAAAACACATCATCAATTTTATTCAGGCAAAAAGAATTAATTAAACCCACTGACACCGAATTGATTAAAAATACATTGATTTATATGTTTTATGACTCTCTGGAAATTCACTAAAAGCATTGTACAATCCTTTGTATAACTGATTTATGCAGTCTTTCATTCAGTACAATATATTAGGTACATATTATGGGTAGCTTCTAGCATAAAATAGTGCATACTGGTGCTTTCATTCAATATTGCAGACTACATACAATCGAATATTGCAAAATGGGATGGTTTCTTCCTAGCAAAAAAAGGTCAGAAACTGATTTATAGAGATACTATAGAGTAGTAAATATTTATATTCTAGTATTTTTACTTAAAATGCTTACTTGTAAAATCAATGATTGGAAAGACACTCATTATATGCAAAAAAGACACCCCTAAAAAAGACATTGTATCTAAAGTATCATGGGCTCATACAGAGAATACATTTTTACTTAGAATGTTTATTTGTCAAATCAATTACAAAAAAGGCAGTCATTATAAAAAAAGACACTGGATCTGAAATATTGTGGGCTTATACAGATAATACATGTAATGAATATAAGTATCAAAGTTGGTGTTATCTTGTTTCTTCATCTTACTGCAGAAAATACTTTAACACAAATATTTAGCGCAAGACTACTAAATTCCCCAACCACTTGTAAAATATTTATGAAAGCTTTTTACCACATTAAGTGTGCCTTAGAACGATACTCACCTGTATCACAGCTGTGCCCTGAATATGTTTGGGGCAGCTCTTGAGTAGTCCCAAAGCTCACCATCCAATTCTTCCTTCTTTTACCATCCACTGTTTCAAAAGTTAATTAAAACATTGCTCATTGCTATTAAAGAAGAAGGCCATGCCTTTATTTTAATGATAAAGTAGCAACCTGCCTTTAATTATAAGTTGTACAGCAAATTATGAAAAATAGCAATACCCTGAAGTATTTATCACCAAATAACATCCCACAGAGGAGTAAGACATTATCTAATTGCATCTGGCAGAACTCTCACCCAAACAACTTACAATCTCTCTGCTCCTTGCATCCACTGTCCCAATTCCTCTCTGCTTTTATTCAGTGGCTCGTTTTAACTTCTGACGTTTTATCTCTTTAGGACTATTAAAAAACAAAACAAACAAAAACCAACAAAAACCACCCCAACAACCAAAAAGAAACCCCTATCTGGTAGCTCTGTTTGATGCTCATACCTAGTTTAATAACAATAAACATGAAAACATCTCTTTTTCTGTGCCACCTTTTCTGAAAAATGCTTATGGTTAAATAAAAAGATGATTTTCTTTCATTAAAAGTGAAATATTAACATATTAAAAGGGCCATTGATACCGGTGGATTCTCAACACTTTTCATTTCTGACATAGTTTTTGATTGTCATATGTTTTCAATTTG
This sequence comes from Nicator chloris, assembly GCA_013400495.1. Classification (NCBI taxonomy): domain Eukaryota; kingdom Metazoa; phylum Chordata; class Aves; order Passeriformes; family Pycnonotidae; genus Nicator; species Nicator chloris. Next base: position 58,095 of record WAAE01021835.1, read on the forward strand.
TACTCATTTAAAACCTTGCCTCTCTCTGCAGCAGAGTGAAGATTGGCTTCACTGATTGCCTCAAGGTTACCAGTGCTGCCCAGATTTTTCTTTCCAAAACCCACACACTGCTGGTGCTTTTTTATTTGTCCTGTGCTCAGACAAATAAACAAAATTCAACTAAAAGGATCAGACTAATGATTCCAGTCTAATTATTTCATGGTTTTTTGAAGTTGAATGGCATATTTATTGAAAGTGACTCATTTGCCAGAAAGCACAATACTGCTAAAGAGACAGGAACAACTTGACTGAATCCTCAGGTTGCTTACAAGCCTTTACAATATTGTCAAAATTAAGCTTGGAGAAAAGATAAACATGCCTTTTCAAAAAATCTGAGTGTTTGTGGGAAAGTATTCTGATGACTAGAAAAGGCAGACTGTGTGTCTCCTCTTGCTGCTACATTTCTTACCTAATAAAAGAGAACCTGGTGACAGCCTTACTGAGAAGGGCTGGCTATGCAAGATGGCCTCATCTAATATTTTTATATTCATCTCATACAGGTTCTCAAGGGCAGTATCAATCTCATTGTTAACATAAAGCTGATTGAACAATTTCTTAGGGATTAAAGATTTTTTTTTTCCCTAGAAAACTGTGGTGGGAAAGAACATAACATAAAATACAAACTTTCATTCTCTTTTCCCTTACCTGAGAAGAATGAATAAGAAAGATTCCCTAAATGTGACTTTCAGAAGTTTTGTGATGTATGAGTGCCATATGAAATCAAATACATTTTCTCACTTCTGCCATTTTCACATTTCTGCTCTGGACATCACTGCTGAGATTTGGACATCTTTTCTGCCTTCCAATTACTCCTCCAGCTGCCAAAAAATGTACCTTTATCTAATCTGAAGACAGTAGCATTGTAATTTCAGAAGACATATAATCTGCATAACCAGTTTTGTAGTACCTCACTGATAGATTTCTGAGTAAGTGTGAAAACATTGTGGTTGTTTTTATGATTGGACTAGGGGATTTGATAATGCAATTTATGTCATCATTGCATGAAGATGTGACTTTTTTTCTCCTTTAGGATATACAAGTCGTAACATTTTTAAAATCTGAAAACCTTTTCTTCCAAGAAACATGCACCAACCAAGCCAAAATTGCTGTCTCGTGTATACAGATCCTCACCTCACACACAGTAAGGTGAAGTTATATGAATCAAAGAAAATTGAAAAGAAGTAAAATATCTCTGCTCTGCAGGTCTAAGGTGGAGAAAAATATAAGATCTTCATGTCTTAGATCTGGTTTGCCACACACACAGGCTGTTATCTGGAAAGCTAACAGCTTGTAGAGACTGTTTGTTTTCCCTTCACAGCCAGCACTGCCTTTGGTCAAATAAACTCAGAAACAGATTTTGGAAGTGCATTGTGCCCAGAGCCCATATAGGATCAGGAATTCAAAGCACCCCTAGCTGACCAACATATACATTTGTCACTGGTCGGGTGCAATGAAGATGACCTGACAAACATCACACTATAACAGCTTTTCTTTTGCACTGGCTGCTGAACAGATAAGAATTGTTTCCTGTGGCCAACTCCCTTCTGCCAGGGATGCAGATAATGGTAATTCCACATGCAAGTCATAGCTACAGTTTGTCTGCATTTTCATCTGAAAGAAAAGTTGGTCTTTGGTACACTAGGCAGTCATTTACTACTCATTTTCCTTTATTGATCTGTAAGAGTTGAAGCATAAAGTGGTCCTCAAATGTAGTTAAAGTGAGGCAACAGCTGCCATTGTGACCACAGCTACAGCAGCACCACAATCACATAAATCAAGGTTTCATTCATCTTTGAGCCAGCATACAGTAGAAAGTATCCTTAAAATGAAACTGTTGTAGTTAAAGAAATGCATTGATTTGTCTGCATGGGGACTAACTGCATGAGAACAAAAGCTGTCCTTAGCAAACAGCAACGGAACAGTGAAGTCTTTCTTACTATTTGTATTCAAGGGCTTTTCCCCACATCATGTCTTGGAAATAGTTTTCAAAATGGTCTTTCCTACATGTTTTTAGTATTTCTCTCACTGAATTATTACTAACAAAATGAACATAACAAAGTGCTGCCATCCACAGCAAGAGGAAAGCCAAGGAACCAGATCTATTTGTAAAATGGTAAAGGGCAATTGATAGTGGGATAAGTATTTTTTATATGCATTTATTAATTCATAAACTACAGTATATCTCACCTCATCTTTCAACAACAGCTGATGTCTCCATTTTCCTCTGGAAGCCCCTTCAGGTTCCATTATAAGAAACATAAATAATATGTTTTAATGAGATAGGGATTGATTATGTTGGGAAAGCTGACATTTTCATCCATCATTCTAAATGTTGTTTAATGATGGATTACCAGCCCGCAATTCCTCTGATATGAGATTAAATAAAACAGCAGGCTGTTTCAGCAGACTGGTCCAAGGAGATGACAATAAATCTGCTCAATTATCATATCAACAATATGGTTTTCACTAATAAGGATATTATTATTTCATTTAGACTAGTTCAGGCATCATAGATTATTTTATTTCAGTCAGTCAATGGGAGCAAGTGCACTATTTTATTCTCAGAGTTGCAAAGACCCAGCTTTGAGAGGGAACAGTACATGCATCTCAGCAGGCTTCAAGCAGACAGAAGAAAGCTACCAATCCCCTTTCAAACCAAAAATACATTGTGAGAGAACATTTTGTTTTCAACCTAGTTAACTAATCTGAAAAGCCTCAACCAAAGGATTCTGTCTGAGCAGCTGATCTGTTGAAAACAGAGTTACTGGATCCTCTGTGATTTGTGCTTCACCTTGGTTCTGTTGTACATTTATAACTAAGATCATTCAGACTAACTTTTGGCCTGAAAAATTAGACTGCAAATAACTGCAACAAAAAGAATCCCTCTTTTTCCCTTGCTTCATGCTTATAAAGCAGGAAGCGTGCAAAGTTTATTAACAGAAGCCTAACGCAGAGAGTTCTCTTTGCCAGCCAGTCCTAATAAACTCCCCTCCCAGCAATCTGATCAAAAATGTTACATTTCACTCAGTGCTCTCCTTCTCCTCAGAATGTTTTGTAATGGCAGATAATACCACAACATGGAGCATGTCCAGTGCCCAGCAAAGCCACACTGACATGGGGGAACTTCTTAATAGCTGAGTACGTTTCAGTCTTCTATCCCAGAGTGCAAACAAGTGGAGCAGGTGTTCTGTGGAAAACACATCACACATATGTGAATGATCCCTGTTGATTTACCAGCTGCTTTTCTGCAAAATAAGGAAATATTAAAATACTAGTTCCTCCACTCTCTAAACACCAGAAAGGTGACAGTCTTGCAGTGGTAAGTTATAATCTCTTCCTTGCAGAAGGGAATTTTTCCAACTCTGCTCCAAAATCTACTTACCAGGTTTTCATGGACCTGACTCTTTCTCTCTGTTTATGGGCATCCCCACATGTCAGTAAAATAGGATTTTCCTCAAAAGAAAAGGCAAAACCACAAGATCACTTACACTCTAGCTGTGGAAACTCTGTACTGATGTTGCAGGAGTTAGATGAAGAGATGCGTGGAGCATAGAATTTATTTCTTCCTTAGTGTTACCACCAGGAGCCAGTGAAACAGTGAAAGCTGCTGAGATGAAATGGAATTTTTGCTCCAGTAAAAAATTTTCTCCTTGGCTCCTTCCTGGCTCATGGCTGATCAGATAAGCTTTGATATGATAGACCAAAACAAGGACATGGTACAGTCCATGATGGTGTCGTCATGAAAGGATAACCACAAGCTTCTCTGAAGTGCTGGACTAATTTAGCTTTAAGGCAATATGGGGGTTATTCTCATTACTAGTCAAAAAGGCAAAGAGAAATGTCATCTCTTCAGTACACAACTGTTTTGCCTTATCTTTATACTTCCCCTCTGATTCCCACCTTATCAAATTTTTTAACAGTGGGTTGTATGACTTTTCCTGAAGACAGTCAAATCTCCCTTGGTGCAAGCTCTGTAAAGAGAAAATATTAATCTCTGAAGTGTAGCTCTGAAATTGTCTAACTGCATTTCAAATATTTTTCATGCTCTGTTGTTATGTCAATTTTGATCCTTCAGTTTCTGTGTTCTTCAGATTTCCATGTTTAGGCCACAGTTAGGGAGGCTGAAGTCTGGTTACTTGATGTAAAAAATAACTGTTCTAATAATAACACAAAAAAAGATCAGTGAGAACGTTGTACATTTTTTGTGGTTGACCAAGACTGGTCGGTTTTGAAAAGGAAGTGTGTGTAGAGAGAGGAAGCCTGGCTATCTGTCCTCAGCAAGACAGCCCCGTTTCTCATGCCTTGCAGCCTTCCTGTTGGCACCCAGGGTTGATTTACAGAGCCAGTTGGGGAAGATGATTGCCCTCCAATGTTTTGCATGCTTGTGAGTTCCTAATTTTACTGACTGGAAAAGCACCAGATACAGCTTCAGGTTCTTCTGCAGGAAAAAAATACTCACTTGGATACTCAAAGCTAGAGCATTTTGAACCATCTGTGCAAGTGTGCAAAGGGCTCCTTGGTGCATTGCAGGCTGAGGGAGATAAGCCCTCTTCTCATCCTGTCAGAGGCACATCCCACCATCTTAGTGAAAATAGGGGAAAGGATGAAAGCAGCAAAGCCCCTCTTTGCTTTCTCTGCACAGCAGGAGCTGGTCCAGTGCCCTTGGCTTTGTCACAAGCAGACTTTCCTTCTCCGTTGTACAAACAGGATGCAGCCAGTCTCATGCAAACACAAAGGCATCAGAGCAAACAGCTCCCAACTGAGAACCCCAGCAGCAGCTCCTGTTGCCCATTCACTGCCTGTGAGCTCCAGAAATGCTTCGACACTGAGGAGCAGACCGAGAAAGCAGATTCCTGCAGAGGGCAGAGGCCAGGACAGTACTTTCCTGTTGAGCCAATCCTTGCCCTTCATAACACTGATGAGCTAATAGGTTTAACACGGATGAGCTAATAGGCTGAGTGTGATGTAAGCTATCTGAAGACCATGGAAGCTTTAAAGCATAGCCTACTAGATCAATGTTGATTCACCTCCGGCTCCTTTCCACAGTAGGTGCACTCAGCTGGGCAGACAAAAGCCCTGTGAAGCTGCCATCAACCAGGACAGGTAACTCACTGCCAGACATCCAGGGGTAGTTAGGAGACCTGGCAAGCACCCATCCCATCAACACCAAATGGCCCTTCTGTCACCCACTTGGTGCTGGTGGCAGAGAAGCCCTGACTCGAGGCATAGCATTACTGGGAGGTCTCTCCCATTGCAGGGGGCTGATGCAGCCCTCTGGGCACCCTGAACCCTGCTCTCCCCTGCTTATCTGCCTTGTTCACGAGCCAGCCCTCTGCTTGGAGGTGTGCAACATGCACAAGTTCGGTTACCAAACCTTGGTGAGATGGTGTTGTGCTCTTGCAGAAAGACGCCTTTCCCCCACCTTCCATTCTAAATGGAAAATATTCTGACCTGTTTCAGCCCCAGGGAGTGTCTGCCAACACTGAAAAGGATGATTGCATTCACCTCCAGGGCATCAGAGACAGATTTTTTTCTGATTTTTCAATAATTGGGAGAATTTTTGAAAGCAACAAGAAAGTGAGTTCCCTTTCTTGGACATATTTGTCCAGCATTGCCAGCTGTACTTACACACAATATCTACTTCCAGGTCCAGGTAAATGTTGTGCCTCAACAAATAATTTCTGAGTAGGTTTTTGTTAGCTCCTCTGTCCCACCAGTATCAGGAAATATTATAGTGCAAAATGTTATAATGCCATGGTATAATCCTTCCTTTTTGTCTCTCATTTAAGTGTTATCACTGCAGAAACAGTATAACTTTCATTTCAATTGTTGTAATTAAGCAGCGTTTCAGCCCACTGTGCCTCCTGTTTAAGCCTCGTACTTTCTCAAATGTCAGTGTAACACTGAAAACTTCTCAGTTACTGGGAGTCTCTTTCCTTTGAGCTGATGTTACAGAACAAGCTATGTCTCCAACAAAAAGATGAAATCTATGCATCTTCACTGATGAACATTTATTATACTCTTAGTGAACAAAACCCTGGGAAATTTACCTGCTATTTCCTCCCCTTTTTTTTGTTTTAAATCCATCTACTTATTATTTAACTCCCTGTATGTTTAACATTTCTTTATTTAATTCTAGGTATATCTCTTCTCTTTTAGCAAGTTCAAGCTCTTTTGATGTAGGAGTGTTTAAGACTGGCTGGATTCTCAGAAGAAATTGCTTGTCTTGATAATTGGATCAAAGAATTAATAAAATAGTGCCTCCGATTGTACATGATTTCCACAAGTACAGGTCACTGTTGATTATTAATTTTCTTTCACATTTGTGTAAATCCTTTGGGCTGTATAGATGCCATAGTATTATGCTACTGAATCAAGAAAATAAGTCAAATTACAAATTGCAGGTTTTGTTTGGTTTAACTTTGCTGTTTCTACCCCTTTAGGTTTTAGGTGCTGTACTCAGCAGATATTTTACCTTTTACATCACTGATTACATTAACAGGCAAATTAATTTAAAGGTTCTGACTGCTCTTGATTGTCAGCAATTTGGATGCTTATTAAGTGGCTTTAAAGTACATTCAATTAAAGATGTATTGCTTCACATCCTGTAGTCAGTGAAACATTTAGTGTTTATGTCTTCTTATAAAGTATTACCACTTCTGTAGTTCAAGAATGCTTTCAAAGGATGTAAGCATAATTTCTTCATTCTAAAAGAATGACTAACCATTAATTGCACTGAATTGAGTCTTCCCTCTTACCTACTGTTTAAAATTATAAAAATGAATTGGCCCATACAAATGCTATGTCTTTGCTTGCTCTTAGATCACTCCTCACTATCTATTCCAAAGGTTAAGAAAGACTGCTGATCAAAGGAGGAATTAGTCAATGCTAGAAATGGATCTGGAGTTTAGGTATCAAGACAGATCACACACCACTCCAAATGCTTTTTTTCCTGCTTTCTTTTTCCTGATTTAAAAACCTATTCCAGAACAACAGGAGTCAGCCTCTTTCATGTCTTCCAAAACAGTCCAGAAGGTGCAGCCACATTAACAAAAGCAGCCGTAATACAGGAGGCCACATAATCTGGTGTTTCTTGGTGATGAAACATGAGTTTATTGTACTTTTCCCTTCTCCAACACTATTAGAAAAGTCAAGCTGCCTTGACCTCCCCCACAAATCCTTTGGCTGGAACTACCAGGGAGAGGGAAGAGGTGTAAGCCCTGACAACAAACCCCATGACATTTCTTCAGAGGCTTTTGGTAAGGAACAAGACTGTCACGGAGCGAGTCATAATGTGTGATCTGTGCCAACCCCATTTTAAGCCCACAAGGAAAAGCCTGGCAGTTGTAACTATTTTTCACTTTCTTATAAAACTATTTATTTGGGAATAGAAAGAAGAGATTATGGGCTCAACATGAGTTTAAAAATGTATCAGTGATTTCTCCCTCCTTGTTTTTGCAGCTGAGTTATTACGAAATAATGGGATATGTTGAAAGCAATCAAGGACTGGACATTCTTCCCAAAACTGGCTGTTCTCTTCCACCTTTAATAAAAAGAATTTGCTGTTTAATGTTTAAAGAAGTGAAAGCAAAATAGGAGACTGCTGCAGCTGATTTCTGTGGAGATGAATTAACATCCTGAGGTTTATTTGCTTGTTTAGTAAGGCCACCTGGGCCTCCTGCTGAATGAAAGGAAAACCACATTTACCTCAGCCTCCCTGTTCCTGTGACAAGAGGAAGAGCTGGTTACCTTATTCAGGAGAGGTTTAGACTAGACATTAGGATGGATATCTTTACTGCAAGAGTGGTCAAACACTTCAACTGGCTATAAATTACTGTCACAGACTGTGATAATGGGTAAGGTTGGAAGTGAACACCAGCAGTAATTTAGCCCAGCCTCCTGGCTCAAGCACAGTCAGTCTACTGCAGCACATTAGTAAGGAGTGTGCCCAGGCGGCTTCTGAATATCCCCAGTGAGGGAAACTCCACCCCCTCTCCAGGCAGCTTGATCCAGTGCTCAACCACCTGCACAGTAAAGAAGTTCTTCTTCGTGTTGCAGTAGAACTTCCTTCCTTGCATGTGTTTCCAAAACAAATTAAGTTCCCCAAACCAAGTCTGTTTTGCCCACAAGGGTAATTGGGAAGTGTCTTTATCTCAACCCATGAGCTTTCTTGTTCCTTTTTTTTTCTGATTTCCTCCTCCCACCTCACTGGGGAAGGGACTGAGACAGTGGCTGGGTGGCAGACTGGCTACCAGGTGCAACCAAGCCACCACCACAGTGCAGCCAAGTACAAGCTGTTAGTAAGCTTTGGGCTCAAGACCAAAGACAAATGACAACAACAAAAAGAAGTAAAAAAATTCAGGCTGTCAACCCCCATGCACTTCACATCACTGACAGGTTATCTGTCCTCCATGCCTGTGCACTGAACTTCACATCAGAAAGTTAGGAGGCTTTCCCTTCTAAATCAGCATTGTACATCCATAAAGCAAGAGCTTCTACAAGATTGATTACTCAGTTCTTAGACCTGGTTGATCTTCTATGAAGTCAGCAAGGCCTTGAGCTGTTCAGACTTTGCCCAGCAGTTAATAAGAGCTTCTAGGAGCTCACTGAAACACAACACGTCTTAATCTGCACCACGCATCCAGGCTAATAAACATGAAGTAAGGTGTACACCATCCCAAGTGAACAACTTCCATGCATCTGCCTACATCATTTTCTTGTCAAATAGAAGGCATGTTGTGGTCAAATCTGTTCAACAGTAGCTTGATTTCTACTTATGAAACCCTTATTTTGTGAGAATCTAGTCATTCTTTCCTCAGCTCCTTTACTGTCTTGCCTGAAGGGGCGTGTACATTCCACACAAACTTCAGAAGCTAATACAAAACACCCTACAAAAGACAAGGTCATAAAGGATGATGGGAATGGTTACAAAATAAACAGTGAAGGCACAATAAAAGTAGTCTTAAAATACAAAAAAGCAGCCTTTATTGTGAGATCATAGTACATGCCAAAATAAAAGTGTCTTTTAAATCACTGAGTATGTTTATGAGCTGTACTTACAGGTCTTTCCTGCCATTTTAAAACTAGATTTTGTTTGGTTTTGCGGATATTTTTAAAAATAAATATTATAAAACATGATTCAAGAAAAGATGCATACAACAGGAAAAGGGAAATCTGGCTTGAAATTAAGCCATTCCTGCAGAAGCCAAGAACAAAGAACGTATTAGGGTTGAAAACTTAAATATGCCCTACCTTGAACTGAGAGGGTAAAATTTTCTAAAAACAAGAATAAATCACCTAAAAACTAATGATGCAAGTCTTTTCTTCTTTTTTATAATATAACATCAAAATTACACAGAATGCCCCAGTGATCACTAGGAAATCTGCCACATTCTAGTTTTTCCAAACCAATCAAGTCCATGCTTCGTGGAATGAAATGCCCCCCTCCCACTGCAGGCCGAAAGTAAATACGGTCAAACCTCATCTTGCACTTGTAGGCTGCATTCAGGTTGGTGTTGGACTGCGTGTCCCAAGTGTAGCGGCAGTGTTGAGGTTTACCCAAAAACTCCCAGACATCCTTAATGCTGTCAGGCAGATCACCAAGTTTAGTAACCTGAAGGTAGAAGGAGGAAAAAAATTCCGCAAGATAGTGAATTCACAAACTCTACCTTCAAAAAATAGAACTGAGTTGTCACAGCACTGGATTTTTTCTGCAAAACTTAAGTTGTTAAAAATCAAAGATCTTGGAGATGTTTCTAAACGATGGTATTTCTCCATACTGTAAAGCAGGACCATTTCCTGTAGCACTTTCTAAATCCAAAACAAATGTTCAGCTCTGAAATGTTGAGGTATAGGGGCCAACACCATGTTTCCTAAACCAATGTCATTCCAATTCACTGCAACAGAATTTCATGATAGGGAGAGGTAAAGCTCTGACCTTCTAGTAATAACGCATAATTTCCCTTTTAGTATCAGAAGCCAAAAACTATTTCTAATTTTGAATGTCTTGATTACCAGGGATTTAGATCTATTTCTCCAGAGCACCCTCTTCCTCCATTGATTCTACAAGCTCTGAGAATTGGAGAGTTGAACAAGTAAAGACCAGGTACTCAAAATGAGAAGATGTTTTTGAAGTCGAAACTTCCACCAAATCTGCCTGCATCTGCTCAGATATAAATATTATTAAAGCATTTTGTTATTTGGGAGGGGTCTCCATATAAATCACCTCAGCTATAACAACGCTTACTTCCACTTAGTCACAGTTCCACATTTTAAGAATAAGTGTTGAATATCTCTGTTCTGCCTAAGCAGGTAATTTCTCATAAAGACAACAGAAAAACCAGAGAAGGTTCTGTCAAAATATCTTCTCTAAATAACAAAGTTGCTCATTTCTATTTACCTCGCTGTCTCTGAGGTTTGTATCCCCTCCAAATATAACAGTGGTGGACTCAGATTCCTTCTGCATTTCATTTAACACTATTTGCAGCTGCTTTATACGTTCCTTGGTGTGATTTTTAGTGCTCTCCAGATGAGAGGTCATAAGGCAAAGTTCAATACCAGATATGCTCACCTATGTGTGAAACAAAGAGGCAGCGTTATTAGCCACACCTTGATGATAAGCTCAAAGACAAAAATCTAATCACAAAGCAAATGACTGACTGACAGAGCTCTGGTTAATATTAGTTTTACATTGAAGAAAAGGGGCTTACTGAAGTATAACAGGCTTTTAGTTTTGTTTTCAGAGGTTATGAGGCTTGAAAACAAAGGATGGTAAGTAACATGCATAAAAGATTTGTCATTTTCAAATGTAACTGGGTTTATATGCTTGGAGGAGAAGTTTTTCTGCTCTTTGAGACTGTCATAGGAAAAAAGCCAGCTCAGCCTTTCCCAGGATTTTTTGTTTGGAAGGCAGAAGTACAGCTGCTTAGTGCATCCCGACTCACTCACATGCACAACCAAAAGGTTCCTCTTCATGGCAGTTGTTGGAAAAGGTATTATCTCCTGTTTCAGTAGCTTCACTCTCGATTTCTTTAACATTATGGCAGTGAAATACTCATCCACGTTACCTAGAGACGACCAAGCAAAGAAATGTTTGAGGACATCTGCTGTTTCACAGCAGAACTGCCATAAAGCAGCTAAGGTTCTCAAAGAGACCTTTTTACCACAACCTGTGAGACTATGTTGATTTTTAAGTCTTTAGTGAAAAGTTGTATAAATACAACAGTCTGAATTTTTCAGATTTTTTAAATGCAAATGCTTTAAAAATTGCTTATCTATGGTACTTTTTGACTACCCTTGCTACCAATCTTTCAAAATGCAGAAAAAAATACAAAGGAAAATGTCAGAAAAGCAAGCTTTTCACATGCATAATTTGCATCAAGATACATGCTGATACAAAAACACAGGAGCATTGAGTGCTTCATTCTTCACTTTACTCTTTAAGTTCTTTAAAACAGTTAGAGGTTTTGGCAGGGGAGACAGAATAAACCCAAACTTTATTTTCTGGATTTTTGTCTTTCGCACCTGAGGGTTTTTTCTTACCTGGAATAATAGTGTAATTGCCTGCCTTCATGTGGAGAAGAGGGAGATGTGGTGGGATGACCTCCTGTAAAAACACAACATCTGGACTGTATCTGAAATCAGCAAGGCAAGAAAAATTAAAATTAATTACTGAGAAGTAGTACTGCAACACTCTGAGACCAAATAGAACAAAGTCAGGGATTTCAGGTGCACCTCGCCCTCATTTTCCTAGGTTTTGTAATAATCTGCTTTTTAAAAAACAAAAAGTTATCTGCATTGCATTTAGCAGAATGTAGACACCACCATTACTACATGGGAGGAAACAATTGTTATTATGAACATGAAACCAACATGGTAATAAAATGCATGACTTCCTTATACCATGACCTTGCAGGTTTCATATACTACATACATGAGAAATTCAACTTAAGCAGCTACAAAGTAGCTTTGGGACACAGGGGAAGATTCTCATGTACAGGATGCAATTATGAACCATGGTCAGGATGTATGATTGTAACTTGAACAATATGGCACATTATTAGACTTTTAAAGTAGCCATCTCAAAATATTTAACCTCTGGGATACTGCACAGGTTCACACCTCTTACAGTCAGTATAACAACTCTCAGCTACTTATACAGATTTATACGGTGATTGATCCGTAGCATCTAACATTAAGATAATTGAGGCATGAAGACTTGTAAATACTTAAATCAAGAAGCTTTTTTTTTTGTTGTTGAATCCAAGTACATGACAATACAAAGAGGAGACTGTACTTACAGTGCCAGGTATGTACAGATTCCTCTAGCTCGATCTTTCAGATTTCCTGGATCCAGCCCATCAATGTTCCAAGTGATCAGCGAGAAGCTGCTGTCATCCTCTTTTTGTTGCGAGTCCTCACTACTGACACCGGCATTACTTGCAGTTGCATCTCCAGTGAGGTCAATGCTAAAGAGAGTGTATTTGTTTGTTAAAATGCATCATACTGATCTGTCTGTGACTGCCTCACTTATCTTCTACAGCATGTATTGATCTCAACATCGTTCAAAAGCACAATAACTAAAACATACAGGCCCCAGTCATACAGAGCTGTGGTACACAGGTGAAGTAAGTGGTTTTTCCTCCTCCTTAGAGACGCAAGACATTCTGATGGACGTTAATCAGGCGGTAAGCAACGTAAGCCAAAGCACTTGAGCAGTTCAACTCTTTCCCCACGATCCCACTCTTACTTACATGTACTTCAGGAACAGGCTGCTTCCAAGTGGATTCACAAGTCCTGCCAGCAAACCTGTGCCAACACGGGCTCCTCTGTCCATGTGCCCACAGGTGCTGCCAGGAGCCTGCTCCAGCATGGGCTATGGGCTTCCCATGGGATCAGCCTTCTTCAGGCATCCACCTGCTGCAGTGTAGAGTCCTCCCCAGGCTGCAGGTGGATCTCTGTTCCACTGTGATCCTCCATGGGCTGCAGGGGCACAGCTGCCTCACCGTGCTCTGCACATGGGCTGCAGGGGAATCTCTGCTCCTGCACCTGGAGCACCTCTTGCTCCTCCTTCTTCGCTGACCCTTGGTGTCTGCAGGGCTGCTTTCAGTTCTCTCTCCTGCTGCAGATGCTGTTGTGCAGCAACTTTTTAACCTTAAGTACATTATCCCAGAGGTACTACCATCACTGATGGGCGCAGCATTGTTCCACAGTGGGTCTGCCTTGAAGCCAGCTGACCTTGGCTCTGTTGGACACAGAGGAAGCTTCTGGCAGCTTCTCACAGGAGCCATCCCTGTAGCCCCTCACTACCAAAACCTTGCCAAGCAGACCTGGTCAGAATAGTGTTGATAACACACTGATGTTTTTGTTGTTGCTAACTAGTGCTTACAAGATGGACTTTTCAGCTTCCCATACTCTGCCGGATGCATAAGAAGCTGGGAAGAAACATGACCAGGCAAACTGACCTGAACTGGCAAAAGGGATATTCCATACCATAGATCATCATGTTCAGTGAATGAATTTGGAGGGAATTGGCCAGGAGTAGCCAACTGCTACTTAGAGACGGGCTGGGCATCAGTCAGTGGGTGATAAGCAATTGTACTGTGCATCACTTATCTTTCTTGGTTGCAATTTCTCTCTCTATTTTTGTTATCTCCATTTTCATTACAATTAATTTTATATTATTATCATTAATTTTATTTCTACTGTAAAACTGTTTTTACCTCAACCCATGGGTTTCATCCTTTTTTTTCAATCCTCTTTCCCACCCCACTGAGAGGGTCGTGGTATGTGAGGGTGTCGTGCTACTTGGTTGGTATCTGGGGTTAAACAATAGCAGGCAGGGATCTAGAAAAGTTCAACTGCACCTGCAGATCAATACACAGTACATCCTCCAGGTATGCTGTGAGATAGCGTATGTAAGACACAGATCCTACATGTTAACTTTCACAGGTACATTTAACAAGGTGTGCCTGTATATGCCAATTTTATTTACAGAAATAAAAATCTGCATACATCCGGTGTAATGCAAATATGCATAATTTACACATATACAAATATGTGTACGGTAAGATCTGCATATATGTGGCTGCAGAACACAAGGCAGGGAGAAGAAAATGCGCCTGTGCGTTCTCCAAAAGGCTCACAATCCACCAGTTCAGAGGATCCACAAAGGGAAAACACAGCCCAAAAGCCTGACAGCCTCTCCAAGGGAGAGGAACGTCGGGAAAGGACGAGAACGGGCACAGAAAAGGAACAGGAGCCACCTGCCTCGCCACACGCCAGCCAAGGTGCGATGGCCGGCGGGAGGGGAGCGCTGCTCCCCGAGTTAGGCCTCGGCCCGGCGATGGCTCTCCCCGGGTGTGGGGGCCCCAGCGCCTTCCCGCCGAGGGCAACATGCCTCCACCGGGGGAGGGGAACCTGCCTGCACCCAGGGAGGCTCCGACCCCCGTCCCCTCTCCTGCCACATCCCCCCGTCCCTGTCACCTACCAGCTGCCGGTGTCCGCGCAGGCCGGGGCCGCGCCGCCCGCCGCTGCCTCCGTGTCCCGCGGCGGGTCGAAATAGGCGTTCAGCGCCCTCTGAAACACAGGGGCGGCTGGCAGGGAGGGGCCGCCGCCGAGCAGCCCCCCGGCCCCGCCGGCCCCGGCCGTACCTCTATGTGCCAGTCGCTGTCGGCCAAGAAGCGGCTCGCCACGGCCGCGTCACTGCTGGTGATAGCGGCGAACTCGGAGCACAGCTCCTTTCTCCGCTTGGCGACATGTAGCTTCTCCTCGTCCTCATCCTCCTGCTCCCGCTTGTGCTCCGCCGGCGGCGGGCTCGGCGCTGCCCCGGCGCACTCCTCCATGGCCGCGGCGGAAGGCGGGGGCAGGCACCGCCCGCCGGGGTTGCCGTTCCGGGGCGCGGGCGGGCGGCGGCCAGCGGTGCGGCAGCATGGGGTTCACGCTGGAGAGCCTGAAGGAGGCCATGAAGTACATGGTGGAGTCGCAGGGCTTCGACCGGGTGCTCCGCAAGGTACGGGCGCCTGGAGGGCAGGGCTCCGGGAGCGCGGCCGCGCCGGGACAGCTCGTTTATACGGCCTTCTGTGCCCTGCCGGAATAAGGGGCTGAACCGGGGTCGGAGGTCAGTCCGCGGGGCTGCAGAGGGCCGAGCCTTGGCGGGGCCGGGGCATGGCAGGAGCCCGCTGGTGCAGGCCAGGCTCGCCGGTGTTTCCCCGCATTCCAGGCCTCGGCGTGTGGCCGTGCTGCTAACACGAGGTAGAAAACACAATTGTTATAATAAAAATAATAACTCAATTGTTATTCAGTAACTCTCGTTAAATACTCTGGGTGCCTTCCAGCAGCTCTCTGAAGGTGATTATCTGGCCGGAATAACCTTCAGGAGTCATTCAGCAGGTGGCATTCTTTCCTTCGCAGTACGCGCGAAGCCACTAACTTCCAGGACCGTGAACTTGCGAAATAAACTCTTCCCTGTTTAGAATTAGAAAGATACCTCGTCACGGTGTCTCGCACCTGAGCCTGAAGTCAGACTGAAAGCCCAGTATGCACCCCAGTGCTCTCTGAATTTTTATTTACACGATACCTTCAACTGCACCTTCTGGTGTAAAGAAGTGTAATTGACTGGTACTCCTGCAGTGTCATGCTACATTATGCTCAAAAAGAAGTTGAAGCTAATGTTCATTTACACTGTAAATTGTGTAGTATGCAGTAGCATAGATGCTGTGTAGGAAAATTTTTGTGAAGCAGTTTCAGTGTTTCGGTGTTCTCATTAAATTTTCCCTTTAATTTTTACTTGGTTGTGTTACTGTAACATGGAGTGATGGGGTAAATATATCTAAGAAAATCAGCTATGTAAAAATTCATGTGCTTTGCATTGTAGAGGAGCAAACGTTATAATGGAAGCAGTGTTGTTGACAGCTTTGTTGACAGCTCCATGATCTGATAAATTTACTAGAAATCAACTGTTCACAAAGTAATTCTTACAGTCATGTTTTTCCAAGACATGTTGGTGAGTATTAAGTTTTTTAGAAATGCATAAAGCTTTAAGAAGATGGTTTATATTTTTATAGAGTTCATTTAGTTCTTAGTCACTGCTTCACTGTGGTAAATTTACACTCCTTTTAAATCCTGATAAATGGTGAGCAAATATTAGCATTTCAGCTCGTAAAGGTAGCTGGCTGGAAGTGAGCCGTGGGAGACAGGCTTCCAGTCTTGCTCTGGAATACTTTCAGATTTTTCCTGCAACCTACTAGAATTGGGATGCTAGGAATCTGATGACAATAACAATAAACATACAGTTGTGTTTGAATTAAAAGTTAACTGCTGCTTTTCTAGGAGGTACCTGAAATCTCTCTTACCATAACTAAGTAACTCAAAGTTTTTCTTATTCCGGAGAAGACACATTTTATCTGAAACCTTTCACCTCCAGCCTCAGACGTAGTTTCTGGTTTAACTTCAATGTAGTATCTAGGCAGGGTTTAATGACTGTGTGTTTAAAGCCTGGAAGCTGAAGCAGTGTGCTGTTCCCCAAGGCAGACACGTGGGAGGACGAGCACAGCAGGGCTGGGAGAAGCACGGAGCAGCAGCTCTAGCTGAGTAGGTCCTGGAAGTGTTCAAGCACTGAACTATTTTTGTCAAGGAGAGCAGGCATGTAGTGCCAGATCAGAGCAATGACAAATGGGACCAGATGCTTTCCTCACCTCACTGGTGGGTTGGAGCACCAGTCCCTGACAGAAGTGGAAGCCATCTGCTCCCAGTGTAGAGCATCAGTGAAGTCCTCCTTAGAAATTCTGTCAGAAGCCTAGGCCTCCAGTGCAGTCCTGATTTAGGACTTGGGGTGTTCATTGATACAGGTGCTGTTTATGTATTAGGACGTTGCCTCAGTAATTTCCTCTCTGTTTAATACCAGCTTTTTCCATTAGAAGACTGTACTACATCATCATTGATCTTAGTATCATTTGTCTGCAAAATTTGGATAAACCTTGGTTTATCAGAAAGGGTGAAACTCAGCTCTTATATTACGTTATAAATAAGGAATGATGAAACTGGAAACATTTCAACCTTAGTACCTTTTAAGATCAAAAAGATTAAAATCAACTCCGCTGGTAACAGAATCGAAACATTCCAGTTTAAAAAAGCCCTTGTAAAAAGCCTGAAAATTAGTAGGAATAAATATAATAAATATGTCCATATTTCACTTTTAGTAATCTAAAGGCAATTTAAAGTCTTAGTTGTAAGACTTGTAAATATATGTGGAACTTACCCATTTTGCATCTGCCTTCAGATTTTGAATAAAGTGCTACTAACTGAAGAAATTTAAATAGAGATTTTAAAATACTGAATTGCAGTAACTTCTTGGTCTCAAAATTCCAGCTTCTTGTGTTGATTACATGGGGAAGCATGGTACCATAGGTGAGCTGTAATTCTGGATTTACCACCTGTGGGCTGGAATAAAACTGTATATGCAAATAATGATGCTGTAACACTGAGGCTGTGTTACAGCCTCGGATACTTGTACTCAGGAATATGAATTTCCAGTCAGGGAGGCCAATCTGATTAGTATTTCCAATGCTCATTTTCAAAATACTGATTTTTATTGAGGTTGTGCTGATGTAATGATTAAGGAATTACTGGTGGTCTCATTTCCATTTTGTGAGCTAACAAATATGCCTTCACAGCTATGGTACACACGGATACTTAGAGCAGTTTTGTGTTCGCTCTAATCTGGTCTTTCACTCACAGATTAAAGCTAAAGGAAAACTGAAGACAGTTTCCTCCTAAGGAATTCCTGACAGCATAGCAAGTATTGGAGTTCTGTTAAGCTGTCAGTTTAAATATTTATCTGCATTAGAAGTACAGATTTTTCTAAGGCAACAGTCTTCAGCTCAAAATTTATGGAAATATCTAATGGGACAGTTGAATTATTGTATTTTCTATCTTTTAATTTGTCTCATGAGTCTAGAGTCAGACAAAATTTACTTTAAATTTGATTGAGGGCAACGTTAGGTGTTGGTACTACTGTCACTAAGCTTTTTATTCCTTTTTTGGTTATACAGATGAAACTTCAATCTGCAACTCCTGGAAAAGTTGTTTGTGAATTGAAAGTAGAGGAGGAGCATACAAACAGAGGTGGCACATTGCATGGGGGTTTGACAGCCACACTTGTGGATGTGGTGTCAACAGCAGCATTGCTGTACACAGAAAGAGCAATGCCTGGGGTCAGTGTGGACATGAACATCACGTAGGTATCATCCACTGTGGTTACCAAAACATACTAACTTTTCTACCCCTATGGACTCCATTGTACATCTTTTCTGTGCTGTGGCACTCACTAAAAATGGGTGTTTTCTTTGGTTTCAGAAGTCCTGTTTTGATAAATTTAAGGGATTGCAGGTGTGTTTTTGGAGACTGCCATTTGGTGTCAAATTTTCAGTTGGACCCTCTTAAGCTTTTATTTGTTACATGTGTTTACAAGCCAATGCCCATTCCTTCATAGAATGTAAAGGGATGTTGATATGTGGTTAATTTTACTCTTAAGAAATTGGTTTGGTTTCAGTTTTTGCTTGTGCAGGTATGTTAATGTCTCCTCAAAACCCAAGCTCTAGGGTGAGCAGCTTTCTATAAACCCTTTTTTAGTATTTATTCCATAAATCAGAGAAAAATATTAAAGCAGGAGGAGTCTACCTCTGTTGTGTGCTCACATAGAGGGTGAATTACAGATTGAATCAGAATTTCTCAGTGGAAGAAGAATCCTTTGCTCTAGGTCATTTTAAGGTAGTTTTATACTGAGAATAGTTCTTCCTGTAATGAAAATTCAAAGCATGGTGTCTTAAAAAAACAGTTGTTCTGAAACTTTCTTTGATCATGCTATTGTAGCTTGTCAGCTTTGATTCATTACTTTTAATGAAGAGATTATGACCAATTGGAACTAAAGTAATCCTACTTGGAATAACTAACACAGAGCATTAAAAATCCTAGGAAAGTAATCCCTCATCAAAACTGCCTTAAAAAAAAAAAACAAAAAACACAAGCTTTGAAAGTGTGGGGAGTGATTTGTATCTTTACCAGGTTCCCTCCTTTCTCTCCCAGCACCTTCTGATTTCTCCACTGGGTAGATGGGATTAAGCATCTATTCAAGCTTCATACTTACCACATCACATCATACTACCACTGTGATGACTAGGATCTTACTGGAAATTAAAACCTAAAATTCTCCTGTCATTATAGGTTTTTTCCTGCAGTAGTATAACAAGAGGCTGAATTATTGACACTATCAGTTATGTCCACCCAATTACGTAAGGGCAGAAATCTGAAGAAAGTGCTGTCTCTGGAGGTGATTCAAAATTATCTTTAGGCAATGTTACATGAAGCAGTATTAATAGCTTTTTTTAACTTGGACTACTGCATTCATTGAACAAGTGAGATTGGATATCAAATACTGTTACAAGAACTTTTTTCCTTTTTGGGAAGGAGCTTTTTAAAAAGTTGTCATGAGGAAGCTATTTCAGTAATGGAAAGAACAGAGAGGAACAGAGAAAAATTTTTTTTGGTAACCACAAGAGGATCAGCAGCAGCTTCTGGAAATGAGACAAGGCTGAAATCCTGCCCTTGTCAAGCAATGGAGCTGGTGCTACATCAGCATTAGGCGTGACTGACATTCTTCTGACATGGCGTCGTGTATAAAAATGGACTGGTTGATGAAATTTATCTCAACAAGATTAACAT
This sequence comes from Nicator chloris, assembly GCA_013400495.1. Taxonomy (NCBI): domain Eukaryota; kingdom Metazoa; phylum Chordata; class Aves; order Passeriformes; family Pycnonotidae; genus Nicator; species Nicator chloris. Next base: position 77,853 of record WAAE01021835.1, read on the forward strand.
CCACCAATTCTTCATTTTCCTCTGCAGTTCTAACGTTTGAATATTGTTCCCTTACCTCAGAGTGGTTGGATTATGTTCCTCCTCATTCTTTCCAGGGGAATTCTTTGTGCAGAATTTTCTTCCTATTCCCCAAAGAGAGTGTTTTAAAAGCACACCCTCCTGCTCATGTAAATAAAAACAAACAGTTGTCTAATGAATGGAAACAACATCTGAGGGCTGCCCAGATTTCCATGACTTTCCTCTAACAAGGGTATGGGAACAGTTAACCTATGCTTTTGGTTCCATACAGAAATGACCTTCTGGAGCCTTGTTAACAGTGACATTTTGCAACTGAAGCAGCAAGACTAGTTTAGAAAGGTTGTAGGAAGCCAGCAGCGGTTGGAATAGGACTTGGAGCTGAACTTTTAACTGAAATCTTGGATACCTCATTGTTTCTGTTCCAAAACAGACTTTTCCTCAGAACCCAGCCAATGGGTTTCTTTCTAGACTCTATTTTCTTAGAGAACTCTGAGACTTAATCACCACTGCCAGTAGTCAGAAGAGCTCAAATCCATTAAATGGGGGTTTGCAAGTAGGCAAGCAGACAGAGATGTGTCTTTATTACCCACTTCTGCTAATTCCTTCATGATAATATAAAATGCAGGAATATTCTTGGATTTATCCTCTGTACAGTCTCTTACCTATTCATTTTTTTCTTCCTTTAAGATACACTTCTGCTGCTAAGATTGGAGAAGAGATACTGATTACAGCTCAGATTTTGAAGCAAGGAAGAACTCTTGCATTTGCCACTGTGGATTTAACAAATAAGGCTACAGGAAAGTTAATTGCACAAGGTAGACATACAAAGTTCATAGGAAATTAATATGAAAAAGCATTTAAAATAATAGCGTCGGACTTCAGAATCTCTCATAGAATTATTTTCTCACACAATATGTGCACAAAGTTGTGATAGTCTCCATCAAGTGAATTTGTCTCACTTCTATAATAAACAAACAGATTTCTTAATTACCACCAGAATGGCTAGAAGCCTGGGTTTGGGATGAACAACAGAGTGTGACAACATAGGTAGGCACCTGGCTTTTTTTGGTCAAGATAGCAGAAAGGAAGAGCCTTTGAACCAGCCATATGGTTAACCAGCATGACAGCATTTTGAGAGATCTGCTTTCTCTACGTGTGGTGTCACGTGACAAAGCACCCCTGTCTTCAGGCCTGTCACAGTCACACTCAAACACCTCTACAAATGCTTACAGACTGTACTTGCTCCCTGAGATGGTAGTACAGAGTTCCTGTGACATCATCCAGAACTGGTTTGAAAGTGTAAAGCAGGCTAATGCAAAATGTAATTTACTGATGTATTTATAACAAATCCAGAAGTATTCAATAAAGCTTTCTGAAACTACCTTTGAAAAGATTGTTTCATACTTTTGTAGCTTCTTTGCACTGAGTAAAAGCTTGGCAGCATGGAGTGGTTGAGAGGGTGTGGTGGAGCCCTTGTATAGAAATTCACCTGATTCACAAATCCATCATCTCCCTCTGATCCCTGAATGTGAAAATACAGTTATATCATGTGGGCTTTTCACCTCTCCCTTCCTCAGGTTGTGGTTATATTTGTTTAAAATCCATCAGCTGCATGTTAGAGATGTAAAAATGTAATTTTGGTGAGCTTTCATTCAGGCTAAGGCTGTAGATTATCTGACCTGGGTTGAATGTGGTAGAGTTAAGCTGCTGTTCATCAGCTGAAGCCTGGTGTCCTCTTGCACTGTTGTGGACAGGCTTAACTGCTTTCTTCAAACTGTTGACAAGCGATCCATGGTTAGGCTATCAAGCTGTAATAAGAAAAGCAGTGCTACAACATGCAGTGCATGTTTTTCTCCTCTAGCAAAAAGCTAATTACGCTAGTAAAGGGCATGTGTAAACCCTTTTTGTTGTGGAAGTTGACTCATTGTCTTCAGTCATTTGGCTGTTGTGATGAGGAGTTAGGGTTTTCTTCTGTGCATTCCTAAACCTAAAGAAGTAATTCTCAATGAATTAGGTGACTTGTTCATGCAGACTGATTTTCAATACAAACTTGTACAAGTTTACTAATGTGTCCTTAATCTTTACAAAATTACTTTTAAACAACTAATATGAGCAGATAACTAACTCTTCAGTGGAAACTGTCTAAAAAAATATCTACAGTGGGCTCAGGCCACCAGCATGTATTTTTGCTGCAAGTTAGAACAGTTTTTCATGGTATATACATTCTCAGAAAAGCTTTTTCTCTGGGCCTGCCTCAGAGGCATACACCACTTACATGCCTGTGGCTAGTTGAACTTTTAATAGTTGCATCCTCTCTTTAGCAGTACATTCATAATTGTTTTTCCACCAGTACTTCCACTCATGCTCAGAAATCATCCCTGAATCCCATTTAAAGAAACAGAATGCTTTGCTGAAACAGTTCTGCAAAGGTGCCTACTACAACAGTAACCTTTTTTGTTTTAAATCTTTGCTCATCAGAACTAGAAGGTTCACTGTATGAAATTCTCACTTTACAGCTCTCTCAGCCTGGAGCACTGTTAGGAGTCTTAAGCATCTCCAGTTCCTCTGTGATTACTTGGATGAGCAGAGAGGATCCATCAAATCAACTGGATGCACTTACTGACTTTGGCAATTGCTGCTCCGGTTACCTTCCTATTAACATGTTCTGGCATCTCCAGTTATCTTTTTTCTCATTCTTAAGTTTACCAGCATTTTTATGTGGATTACTCATGTAGTAGAGTGCAAGAAAATAGTTAAAATCGCTTCCCTCCAACTGCTATAAACCCATTCCCCTCACTGGAACACAAGAGCAATTTTGACTATTACCTGAAATAAAAGGCAGAGGGTGAGAATGAAGGAGGTGCCAAATTCATTATGTGCCAAAATATTGAGAACACTCTCAGCTCTGTGTGCTGGGGCCACTCTGTCCTTGTGTAACTGTCCCACTGCAACTTAACACGACTTCCCTCAATCAGTGCTGGCTGCCTCAGGAACCTATCAGAATTAAGTGGTCCCATTCTATCACTTAGCATTCATCATATCTGCATAATTACAACTGAAAAGCGTCCAGGCCAATTGAGAGTGGCAAACCTCAACACAGAAACAACAGTATCCTCCTGTTCCCATTCAAGCCTGGCAAGGACTGTTTCAGGCTGAGGGAAACAGAAATAAACCTTCCTGAAATAACAAGTGAATTCTCTTCTCCCTTACAACAGACGATTCAACACAGTATTTTAGCCTAATTAAGAAGAGGGACATCATTAATATGCAGGCCAGTTATTTCAGAAGCAGTTAATTAAATGGATTATTTTAAGACAACCTTGTCTGTTATCCCTCACCAGCAGCAGTATGTTGACCTCGTAATTTATTTCACAACTGAACTCAGGCGCAGAGATGATCTTAGAAGGAATTGACACCATTGAGCTTGCCTAGCACGGAGAGTAAACTGTCAAGCATCAGACTTAATACTTGGAAATGTTCTTTACTGATTTCACTCTCACCTACATGTTGAAAAATCTGCATCTTAACTTAGCTGAATCTCAAAGTAATGGAAACAAATTACCATAATAAGGACAAATGGTACATGGCTCCACCTGGCATCTGAACAAACAGACCTCCTGTGGGGCTGACCTGGTTCCATCATTGCAGATTTAGGCATAATTCCCTTACAAGTAAGCAAGTAAAGTGATTTCATGAGCTCATCTTGTGAGTCTTAGTAGTATGCCAGACTACATATCCAGTAAGTGACAGACAACTGCTGTTAAGTTCCAGATCTTAACAGCGAAAAACGAGACCAGCCCTCCCATATTGCAGTTTGTTGTGTTTTGGGGTTTTTCTTTTAAATATACCAAACACCCAAATTATACTTATGTCTAGGTGTCTGTTCTTATGGAGGCCATGTAGTGGTATGAAAGGTTGAGGAACAGTTTGTGTCTCTCAGTGGAAGTAGCTTCAGTTTCCCACTTCATGCAGCACCCCATCCAGCCAAGTGTTTCATGCTGGTTTCACATCACTGCTATTGCACAAATGCATTCAGACTGACACCCACGGGCTTGCAGCCTGTACAGCTGTGCTTTACAGATGCCTTGAGAAAATAAGGAATCAGAACAGACTTGTTCCCACTGGCATTTGAAACCAGGGGTCCAGACGCTAATCAGGGCAGATACAGATCACAGATTAAGATGCAGTGAGAAGGGGTTTTGCCATTAAGGATTCCAGCTCTCAGGAAGACATCAGTGATAAACTAGGGAGAAGGTAAGGAAGGGTGTCACCGCTGGAAGAAGTGCTGAACTATCAGAACTCCTAAGTCTTTTAGGTCAAACCACCCACCACGGGAGTCTCAGGGCTGAGCTGCTGGTTTACAATCCTCAAATTCAGAAACCACCACCTAACGGGCATGGGGCAGGGAGGGCAGGGATGTGAGTGAATTAGGCTGTTAAGTAACTGTTCTGAACAGCAGTTCAAATCTCTTCAGCTTCGTTGACTGGCTCTGAGCCACTGCCAGGGCATACAGAAGAATTTCCAACCGCATTATATCATTCACAATTTTAGAATTTCCGTCTGCAAAAAAACACATTTAGCCAGAACTCCCCAAACCTCTCCGTTACCTCATTGTCCATGGTAATGAAAAAACCCCACTTAGATGCCTATTTTGCTACTTGAGTTCAAGGCCAACATGATGACAGTTATCACCTTCATGATTCTGCAGTGCATTCACTGAAGCACTGCTACCACCAGACCAGGATCCCAAGCTGCCATGGTTGTGGGACATAGCAGCATATAGAGTTCTTGCTTAAAAGAGAATTAACTACCTGCCAGCTTTTATCAAACAAGACACATTTCCTATCCTTCAGGAAAAAAACCAAAAGTAAATGAACTCAACCAAACAAAAAGATCCCTATTTTTGTTTACTAAGACAGTACCTGGCGCTTGTAACTGTAGTCAAATTCTGGATCTTTGATTTCTTTTGCTTAAAAGCAGTAGCTGCTTGAATACATTTCAAGAGTCCAGAAGAGCAATTTGTTTAGTGGGTGCTCTAGCATACAGTAATTGTGCTTAAATTAAGGGACCTTTCCATATGTAAACCCTTTCCAAGCAGAAGTAGGCCATGGCTATCTTTAGCCCTAAAAAGCACTTCAGTCACCCAAGCAGAAGAGAAATTACACTTAGCTTCAGTTAACCTGTAGAGCTGATACAGCCCTCCCTCCACAGCATCTGCACTACCCAGTGAGGCTCGTAAGCGCCCTCCCAGCTGTGGTGCACAAAGCAGAAAGCAGCACCTACTGCTGCAGACCTAAAGGGTTTTAATAATGTTTTGTCTCATTACTTCACTCCAGAAAGCTGCAGGCTTACACAACTTGTGAATTTACTGCTGCAATAAATGCAAAATGAAAAATCTGAGATTATTTTCCAGGCTAATAAAAGTAAATAGCAATTAAGTAAAGTCACGTGGCATGTCTATCTGCTTAGTGAATGTAAATGTGCTCTACTCATTCTTGACTTCAACTATCACACTCAATGGCAGTGATGTTCATGTAATAGTAAATGAAGCCTCCAACAGTCCATTAAACTAATCTCACTTTTAAGATGCAAAAAAGCCTTCAGTGACTCTTCTCACTGTTCGACCCCCCCAGATCCTGATTCAACATAAGCTGGTGTTCAGCAACTGCAAGTAACCTCAATGACTCAGCACACAAGTGTAAGGAAAAGCAGTGTTCTCCTGCCAGCAGAACAGGGGTGGGAAGGGAAGGGAAGGATGCCTGCCAAGCTCACAAGCTGCAAGTATGTGCAAGGACCAAGCGTTTATGGCATTTGTATGATGTTTTAAGTAATTTCACAACTAATGCATTGCACCTTATGCGTCATGGAAAAGATGTAGTCATTCCCAAGGACCACAGCCACTTACTCTAGTGCAGGTTGATCTTCAGGTTTGTATTTTCAAAGTACAATCAAGTAGAAATTGATTTTTTTAAAGTCTAGGTCATTTTACAAGTTCCAATTTTCATCTTTCCACCTGCTGGTTTTCTAACAGACATTTTGCAATGAAAAAAATGAACTTGCAGTGAGAGATCAGTACCTTAGATCTAAAACTTTCAGTGCTCAGAGATTAGTAACTAATTGAGTAACCCATTTCTTCCTTTTTTAAAGAGAAGCACTGACTAATCCCTATGTGTTCCTACTAGCTGGTATATCACTTAACAGATCAATTTTCGTGTTTATAAAATAAACACTAAAGCTGTAAAATAGCTTTTGAGAGGGAATTTATACTTTGAGACAGACATGACAAAGGGCATCATCTGCAAACTAACTACAGGCCTGTTACATTTTGGCAGTACTTGTATAGCAGTTCTGTCCAACTTACCATAGTTTGGTAACTCTTTCACAGCTGAAGAAACTTGAGAAGTGAAGAGAAGCTTCATAGTATGGACTGCAGCATTTAAGAAGCTTCTCATCATCCAGGAAGCACCTGACCCAAGCTTCCCTTCACCAGACAATTCACTGACATGCATTTAACATTTAATGGCCTTCTGGCTACTTAATTTATCCCTGCCCCCTTGGCACTTACCAAGGTCTCATGGCAAATCCTTGAGCAATAGCCCAGTTAAACTCCCATATTCAGGTGCAATACTGAGGGTATTTTAATTCTTGGTATTAGTATGTCCAAGGGAGCCACACAAGCAGTTGACAGTAATAGTAATTAAAATTCTTGTAAGAGAGCCTTTCTGTATTTACAAACAGCTCCAAAAACGAGGTGCACACCATGACAAACTGTGCTTTGGAAAATTAGTTTTGTGAAATAAAAACTACATTTTGAAAAAAAGACTACCAAGAAGCCATTAGGCTGATATAAAGAGGGCCTGAAACCAAAAGCTAGGTATTGTGAACTACTTCCATTCACTTCTGAAGGGCATTTTGCTGAAGTAACTTAATGGAAGAATATTTTAAGATTGAACTGGGAGTTCCATTGAGAAAGAGTGGAACAAGAATTGCATCTCTTCCCTCAAAAGCTGTCCTGTTTAAGGGGAGAGAAACTCTTCAAAGATGCCAAACGATACAAGAACAAACTCACATATTCCCCAACATTCTCATACTCTGAAACCTGTTGGTCCCCTTTATATTTTTTCCACGCTACTTAGACAATGCAGATGGTTCTCAACTCACTCTGATAGCACAGCAAAAGCACAAGCTTTGCTAGCTGGGTAGTATAGACCACACTTAACAAACTTAGTTTTGCAATTTTTTGTTTCCTCTAATCCTGTGTTTTCCCAAGGAAGCATGGCATGGTTTGTCATGAGGAACAAATGAGCAGCCTGTCTTACGCACTATGTACAGAACTAAAAAAGGAATTAAATGGAACAGGTTGTTTCCTGTAACACAGACAATTAAAGTTAAAATCCATATGATTACTGACACTTGGAAAGCACTGTACACAGCCATTAAGGCCAATACCTTGGGGCTTCTTCTAACAGAAACCAGACTGAAGAAACCCAAAATTCCTAATGCAAGAACTGTCATTTGTTTGCTAATCAAGGTACCTACGGCCCTATTCTCATTGTGGTGAGATGATGTCAAAATGACAAACTGAGAACAATAGCTGGCACTTAGGAATCAAATTCTAAACTCCTAAAACTTGAATATTCCAGACCCTATGAAACATAGCTCAAGCTTCATGTGGACATTTTTGTATTATGTCAAAGAAGAGGCACTTTAAGTTGAGAAATTTTCAATACTATTAGCAGGTATGGTGGTTACTAAATATTTTGGAAAGTCTTAGCATTCTGATAGCAGCACCTTCAAGGTATTTGTTTGTAACATACGGCAACTATGAAGTGAAGTTAGAGCTCTCAGGTGATGTTTTTCTAGGGTGTTTCATATTAACCTGTAGGAACTTACAACCCAAGAAGTAAAAATACTTCTGTACCAACAGAGCAAGATACTAGTAATGCCATTATTTCTGACCAATACTTTTGAAAACACAAGGCCCACATTTGCAAGAACACCTTCGCCACTGATCTTAGCTGATCTGAACATTTTACAGTCTGTACGTTTTCAGTGTTTGTAGTGGGTGACACTTTTAAGATGCAAGATGCTACTAAGATTCAATTAATAGGATTTCTATAAATAAAACCAGCCATCTTTCACCTAATTTATTTAATTTCCAATTTTTTCCAATTCCAAACAAAAGCTAAATACAAGTTTTAAACAGGTAAGCACTAGTTTTATCCAAAGGGAGTAGGCTTATGCAGTTTTACTCCAGTAAAGTACTCAACCCTTAAGCAGAGCCTTCTTTGTCATCAAAACTATACAGTAGTCTTCCTTTTATCATTGCACAATCTTAAAATGTTCTGTCAGAACCAACTTTTGACACTCCAAACACTATTTTACATTGGTTTATAATGTCTATTCCAAAAGAAAAAAAAAAACCAAACCTCGATGGGTTTTCCATAAGAAATGTTTTAGAAACCAGTATTTCCTGCACAGTTCACCTGCAAGTTTACAAGTCTCAACTCTCAAGAAAAAATAATCCTCTACCAACATTGTTTCTGCAGCTATTATTTAACCTTTTTTTGAGCTGCTTTAGCAACTTCAGACTCCAGGTCTGCCTCATCTGTATAAATGCATCCAACTCAAAAGAATACCTTCATACAGTTATACAGCAACTTGGGGAAAGAGATCCAAAACAGAAGTGCCAGTAAACTTAAGACATGGCCCAGCAAAAAAAGGAAAGGCAAAAAATGCCTGTACATTAAATGAGATGCTTTTTTTTTTTTGGAAGATTTCTTTCCCACAGTTACTTCTATTGTAATAGCCACTTAGTTCATTAGAATGAATGATAGTGCTCTTCGATACAATCATTAACAAAGCTATAAGGCTTTGATACCCGTTACATTCACTTCTCACCCTCAAAATACTGATAGTTAACATTAGAGATGTTAGGGGGCATGACCAGCACAAATGGGAACACCACCACAAATGATCACCTTGTGCTTTCGGATACATTTGTTTCAATGTACAGTCCCTTCATTTCACATTTTAGTAAGATGCTGATGCAGTGCAGAAGTGTGCAGAGCATCCTCTCTTTCACAAGGTCCATGCAGAAAACATCTAAAAAAAAACCTGCAAAGTTCTGAGATACAAATGATTAAAAAAATCCAGGATGATCAAGTTTCACAATGTATAGTGTTCTGAACATGAGTCCATTTTCTTCTAAATTCTGAAAGAATAAAGCGGTGAGGAAAGTGAAAATCCACTGCTGCATTCTGTGATCTTCCCCATTTTGCTGGCCAGTACCTTACTCTGGCATGTAAGGACGGAGGTGATCCTCTATGGTGCCAACCGTCCAGTGAGTGAGCTGCTCCTGTGGCAGGTACAGGCAGATGCTGCATAACTTGAAGATTGTAGCTTTGTTTTTTGGAGTCTAGAGGTGAAGAAAACCCAAAGAAAAGATATTAAACCTAGAAATTAACTCAGAAGTCATAGGCAGACCCCCACAGACATTTAAAATTCACTATTTCATACATATAAACAGCCTGAGCTTAAAATTAGTCTGCAAACTCTAATGCATAAAAGGTTTTCACTATTTTGTTCATTCCTCACTTGAATTATTTCTGTATTGTCACTCAAACCAAACCAATATTTTAATTTTTCTTAAACACTGTTAGGCCTATTTTAGAACTTATTTAATTTTCAATATAAGAATGTTAATTCTATGTGAATACGTATGTGGCCCACAGTTTTTGCACGTATGAGTCCTATTTATAGCATAAGTTTCCCCTGAAACTGCCAAAATGCAGTCATGAATGCATGGTCAGTTTTTCTACTTGAGTACTTCATGGCAAAATCACTGATGTTCCCCAGAAGAAAAAGCTTTTTGTGATTAAAATACACCTGTTAAGATGAGGACAAAAGAAGCTTACCTGCAAGTGCTGTCTGTCAATGAAGAGAAACACTGACTGGTTAGGGTTGTTGACAACAATTCCAGTCTTGTCCTTTCGGCTCAGAACATGCAGAAACTGTTTTTCATAGTCACCATGATGAAATTCAAACTTGGCCTACACGGTGTGAGGGAGGGGAATAAAATATTTCTCAAGATAAAGCTCACTTGTAACCCATTAATTTCCTTCAATCTGGGGCTTTACAACCACTTTTGTTCTTTCCATTTCTAATCTATTCTGAAAAGCAGAAACTGGGGACCACGGCAGTGTTTTGACAAAATTTAAAGCACCCCCTAATTTCATTCTGCCAACACTGACATCAGCCATTGCAATGACATATTAACAACTCAAAGACAGAACTTTACCTGCAGCATATGTAAAACCCAATTTACCTTCCTGTGACAGAAGATCCCTGTGCAACAATTTCTAGGCAAAATTATAATGCAAAGGTTCCATCCCTCTCATTCTTCCATCTAATCAAATACAGCAATTTGGAATACTGACAGAACCTTAACAACACCATCAGATTTAGACAAAGATTCAATTGTACTAAGAAGCACATCTAATCCAGTCCTACAAATACAAACACACTGTATGCATTTATACATACATGTCATTTGCAAAAGCCCTCTGGAAACTTACATTTTGGAAGGGCTAATACAATAGTGGATAAAGACAGGAGACAGAATTTGGCATTCAGAACACTGACTGCTTTATAAATAAAACCAGAGAGCATATTTCTCTAACATCCACAGAACTCACATACCATATCAACTTATTGGTTAAAGAGAACGCTCCCTCCAGGAATAAGTTAGTTACTGAAGTCAAAACCCCAAACCAAATACCTGAACAGGCCTAAAGGGTTCGTCAGATCCCTTCCACCGAGAGAACAGGAGACAGACTATCTTCTCAATATCATTACGAGGCCATAGAATGAAGTCCATCTCCTGGGTACAGCCGATCACATCCTGTGAGAAATAAAATTCTGTACTTACATTTCCTCTGGTGGTCAAAGACACAGATAAGCAACTTATCTATACCGGCACATACTTCAGAGGTGATACTTAGACAACGTTTGTTTGATTTTCCATTTGTATTACTCATACCACAACTGAAGTCTTCCTTGCTTTCCACTGAATTTTCATATCAGTACCCACTTAATATAAACTACAACTTTAAGAAAACATTAGCAAAGACTGTCTTCCAATAGTCATAGAGCAAAATCACTTAGTTGTACAGCAGGAGATATTGCAGGAATTATTAACACATGCCTTCTAAAGGACAAAGATGGCAAGAAGATACAATTCCCGAGGCACATCTCTGAATGACAAATGAAAGGTAAAGCTTAAGAACTACACATTTGAACAGTTTCAGAACTGTTATCACCCCATTGCTACCCTTCAAACTAGACCCCATAAACATAGGCCCGCAAAGCCATCATGCAGCAAATGAGAGAACAAAAAGGCAGCATCAGCCTTCAGACTCACAAGGAAAAGCACAAGTGTTGAAAAAGTCTAATTGAGCAAGCGTAGAAAGGAGCCTTACCCTGCGCATAGACTGGTAGCGGGGTGCATGGAGCTGTACTACATCCTTCTGCAGAAGCTCTAAGGAACTTTCCAAAGAATAGCTGGAATCCCGCACACCTTTCAGGATATTTTCTTCATAGTTATTGGTCATGACTGGTATCACTTCAGACACTTCAAAAAGCGCTGACTTTTTCTTCTAAAAAAAGCACAGATTACATTAAGATTACAAAATTTTTTAGGAAAATATAGGTAACCGTTTATTTCGGGATTTGTGATTTTCTGCATAAATGTGTAAGGTAAACATCACACAGGCTAGGACTTTGACACAAACCATGCTAAAACGTACATGCAGAAATTTATAAATTAAACAGCATCAGACTGACAACTTTTGCAAAAGTTGAACAGGTTTTTGTAGTCTCCAAAAGTGCAAATTTACATTTCAATCTTGCAAACACTAAAATTCTATCTAAACATTAACAGAATTGCCCCTTCTTCAACTAGAGTACATGACTTTGGGACGACCAAGAACCTCTGCAAGCTTCTCTCTGCAAATATCATTTAAATAACACCTTTTTTCTCCTTTCCATTTTTTTACAGTTGGCCTTTTATGAGAAGTGAAATCTTTCAAAGCTACATTTGGTGACAGCAGGTGCCCATCTGAAGTTAGCTATAATCTTCTCAAAGGAGGACTATTTTCATTTGTTAAACAACTTTTATACTCAGTACAAATATTTCAGCACCTCTCACGCAAAGCCAAGACATTATAAGAATGTAAAAATCACTAAAGTGGTATGTCTGTTTCTAACAGCTTGCTTACAGCTCCTTAGAAGTCTTGACCTATTTAAGAGACAAAGTATATTTTACCAAATAATGCTCCAATTCCCTTCCCCTCCATCCAAACATAAATAACAGGCAACTATTTGCTGACCAAGCTAACTTAAGCTAAACTCCTACTTTAGGCAAACTGGTATAGGATGGACACCTTCAGTTCACTGTGATATAAGCAAATATAACAGGATTTAAAACAAGTATTTGCAATGAATTTCTACAAAACAACCAAAAAGTAGTATAAATGTTCAACTAGAAGAGTTAAAGGTGTGTCATCTCAGAAAATCTAATTATTGCCACTGCTTAAACATTTATTTTTATGGTACTACGACACAGTAACCAGAAATTGTAACCCAATATATCCACCTCTGCTTGCACTAGAACTGACAAACAAAAGCAAATTGAACTTAGGAATTTTAAAGATTTTCAAGTAAAAGTCTTCATTTTAAACACCTAATTATTATAGCGAATGCAAAAACTATATATTTGAGGGGATTAAACTATTTCAGTGCTCATCTACATGCATTTTGCGCATTATGTACTCTGTTGCCACTTGCTTCTATCTTCACTTCCTGATAATTTGTTCAACACATTCACTTCCTCTAAGTACCTACTTTTCTTAACATTCTGTGGATAAAAACTCCCACAACTGCAGGTCTATAGCTGGCTGTAGAAAGATCCAGCTCCCCACCCAGATGTGTAGCATCCAGCAGCAGAGGAGGCAGCCAAGCAAATGAAGATTTCCTCTTTGCCCTCCCCACTCCCTTGCAAACTGACAGCATCAGTTCCACATATGCCTGCGCGCTTGGGCCATTTCCACATCACATCTTGCGACTCCTCCCTTCAGCTGCCAGGTCCTCCCTTCTGTTTTCACCAGATAAACACACTTGGCAATCGCCCCAGCCAGATTCCGTTCACAGCTCAACTGTTCACAGCCAGCAATTGTGCAGGTAAGGATCCAATTAGGTTTAACGAGTTACAGTGTTACCTTTGAAAAATATCTACCCACTACAGAAGTTACCAAGTAACCATTTAACGAGGTATTGGAACTCTCTGCGTTACAAAACCACAAAATAAGAATAGCCATAATGATAAACATGAACAAAGTAAATATTATAGCAACTAGCAATTTAAAAAAAATTTAAAAGTCAATGGAATCTGTTAAGTATAAAACATTTGATGCAATAAGGCAGCAAGACTTTGCACAGAACACTTAAAACACAGCAAACAGACACACTTATAAACCAAGTTACCTTGTCTTTGAACACAAAGGCAATGTACATCTTGAAGTCAAACTGGTCAGCTAAAGATTCTTTTTTCTTTCTAAGCTGAGCACGAAGTCTGTTCAGAGCTTGTTTCTTCCGGGAGTTTGGGTCCCCCATTTTGTAATACAGGTGGTACTAAAGCCTTTGGAAACTGTCGCTAAACTATGGGCACCTTTCGTAAGACTTAAGTACAACAGAAACAAGTCATTTGATTCCTGCTAATACAACTGAATAGATCAAACGCTAATGTAACCCAAAACTGCACCTCAGGCAATAGTTGAGGAGAATGCCGTATTGGAGGGGTCAAGAAACAAAGAAAGTAGTTGTCCAGCCATGGCTGGACAAGAAGTTTTACAATAAATCAAGGAAAAAACCCAAAGAATTTCGAAGAGAAAAATTTGAACAGTTTAGCCGCAGGAATAAGTGGGTAAGAATGAAGGGAGAAAAAAAAGAAAACAAACCCCAAACAAATCTTATCACAATTTATGTGTACAATAAAAAGCAACTGGCACAAGCCCAATCCATGGGGGGGTACTTTTGCTCTGCTTACAAAAAAAAAAACCCGAAGCTGAAATTACAAGTTGCGTTTTACCCCAGCCAGATTCATGACTCTACTGATTATTATTCTCAGCCTTCCACTATTGCTATGTTGCCCGTCTTTTTCTTTAGAATTATTACACTTGGTGGAGAGCAGAGAAAAGGGTGCAAAGGAGGAGTGCACAACCCGCGAAGTATGACATTTCTCTGCCGCCAACAACAACAAAATCAACTACAGACAACACAGCGCTGGTTTGCAGGGGAGCGAAGAGAAAAGACAGCGGAGTCATTTCTAACTTCATCCTGCTCATCATTGCCCTGAGGCTACTGCTGCCGAAGAGGAGAGGGATCATGATGGCCATTGACAAGGGGCGGACAGGGGTTCAAAGGACAGTACTCTCACCGAGAGATTTAAACCTGAATCAGTGCCCCAAACCCGGGCTCCCTACATTCCCCGACACCTCAAACACTCCCTGGGTTGCTGATCCCCCGGGGATCCTTCCCTCTCTCTCTCTCTGCTGCTGCTGCAAGCACGGTCAGCCAAGGCTTTGCATGGCCGGCGCTCTGGGCTTTCCCTTCGGCTTCTCTCTGCAGGCAGGGCGGCCGCGCCCGGGGCAGCGGGACACCCACAGCAGCACCGCCTCTCTCTCCCCTCTCACTTCATGGCCACGACTCGGAAAACATGGAGTGCGTTTTGCTCCTGCTTTTCAGTGACAGAATTTTTTGCGAGGTTTTTGGTTTTTTTTAATTGCAATCTAGGTTGCAATTTTAAACCTCTAAATCACCCTCCCCCGAAAAAAAGCAAATCCCTAATTATCAGGTTATTTTCTTCCTCTCTCCAGACATTTTTTCCCCGCCCTAGGTGTTTGATTAGTCGGGGTTAAAAAGTTTTTAGGTTAGCAAATTCGTCGGACCAGGTTAAGAAGAGGAGGGGGGGAAAAGTACTTCTCCCCCTTCTCTCTCTGGAGAGAACGGAACAAAAAAACAAAGGAAAACAAAAACAAAAAGAGGAACCCCTCCCTAAGCTTCCCCCCCAGTTAAGCAAGAGACTGAGAGGCTCCGACGAGAGCCCGGGACCGTGGCCCGCTCGCTACCCGCAGCCAGCGGGCGCAGGAGCAGTGGAGGAGGAGGCGGCGGCGGTGGTGCTGGCAGCACGGAGAGGAGCCATGTCAAGATAAAGCCACGAAGCCGCGGAGCCCCCCCATCCCTGCCGCAGGGGACACGGTGACCGGGCCGCCTGCTCTGCCGCTGCTCGGCCCCGACCTGGTCCCCATAGTCTAGCTCAGCGCCCCGGGGCCGGGGAGTGGGGAAATGGTGGCGGAGAGAGAAGGAGGAAGAAGAGGCGACGGCGGCGGCGGAAGGAGGACGCTGTCCCTGCGCTAGCGGCTCCTACGGAGGAGGGCGGCGGGCATAGAGAGATCCCGGAGCGGCGTCGAAGGAGGACCGGGACGGCCGGGAAGAATGATGAAAGGGCTGAGGAGCGCCTCTTTTCGCCCAGTCGGTCCCGGGACGTCCTCGAGGGCGACGGCAGGCGCGGGGAGAAGGGAGCGGGAGTGCCTGTGCCTCGGCACGGAGCGAGCGCGAAGTGCAGCTGCGCAGCCACCACGGACCCCTCAAAATGGCAGCGCCTGAGTCACACAGGCGCCGCCCTACCCGCACCGCCGGCGCGTACCAAGCGCTCGTGCCTCCGGGGGGGAGAGGCACTGTTGTGGTCGAGGGAGTAGAGCTCAGCCTCGGTAACCACCGTGGACACGCCTTGTCAGGAATGGCAGAAAACAAAATACAACAGCGGCTTGGAGCGTCTCAGAGCTCTCACCGCGCCAGGAATCCGCACTGCCCTGCGTTTTCTTCCCCTCCACCCCCCGTGGTCACGCCTCGTGTAACGGCCCGTTCGCCCCGCGTGGTGCCCGCCGGACAAGGACCCGGATGGGGCTGCTCAACGCTGTTCTCGGGGTGGGGAGGGGGGTATGACGGGTAGGGTGTGAGGCACAGGGGAGGGAACGTCGTCCCCCCGCCCGAGGTGGTATCTGTCTAGGGCAGGTCGCCTCCGTCCCTGATCCACAAATTCCGTCACTTTACGGGAATACTTAAGCTTGTTCCAGCCTTAAGCGTGGTGATGTTAAAGGTAAACAAGTCTTGTAGTGGCATATTTTGTGTAATTTGGTCCGTCGGAGTTTGTATTCAGCCCGTCCCATGTATGCGAAGTAAAACTGTGAATAAAACAATTAAAGTCCAACATATATTCAAAGCTGCCATGGCGAGGGGCTTGTCTGCAGCACTGATCTCGCCACAGCAGCCAATGTGACAGCCCGTGATCCTCCGTGGAAGTCGCAGCGCTTCCCGAGGAGGCTGGCTAAGTTTTATAAATAAGTAATTGCTGTTCTCGAGACACAAACCTAATCCTTTGAGAGAATTAAGCGGTTTTATTTCTCCACTACAGAAATAAGGACAGGCAAATACCCTCCTTCCCTTCTCGTTCTCTGGAAGGAAGGAGGAATGGTATGGAAGCGAAGCGAAGACACAGCCTGCTGTTGAGCCTTCTCCCTGTGGGAAGGCCCAGGGCAAGTAGGAGGAATCGCCATCCCAGCCCCAGGCCCGGCCGTTTGCTGGCCCACCCGTGTGCCAGGGAAACCTCGCTGTCCGACATGCCCCGGACGGGCAGGGCCGCGCTGGGGAGCCAAGGGGTAGTGACCGGCTGGTTTGTGTCACAGCAAGGCGCGGGCTGCCAGGGTGGGTGAACGCATCTCTCCCACCTTTCCCTGCAAGCTGAAGCCTGTGACTCACCCGAACAGCAGCGATACTGCAGAGATTACAAGGCAGAAGACAAGTGCGGGCACTGTCTCTCTCACTTGATCGTGTTTCAAAGCTCATGCAGCACGGCAATGGCACTCTCCAGTAACTCCACATTTCAGTCTTTGTTCCCCCAGTCTCTTACTTGTCCCTGTCGATCCTCCTTGTTCTCTCCTGACTCTCTGGTTATTTTCCTTCAGCATGCCTTTCCCCTACATACTTTCCCTCGGACATCTCTCTCCTGCCTGTCTTGTAGGTAGGAGCTGTGTTCAGCCCTTGGACTTCATTATCTTCCCCGGGTGTTAGTGAGACTCTCCGATGCGAAAAGTCCTCTTCCCCGACAAGGGCATTGGCCAGAACATTCCTCTGTTGTTTGAACAAGAACAGAGCACAAACAGATAATTTTTACCTACTTAGAGATTGCTGTTCAGTCCCAATGGGCGGTGTCGATTGAAAATAACCCTTTATTTGGTGGTAAAAAACAAGACAGGTAAATAGGAGGATTACATTAGCTCTGCATTTCTGTGGCTATTTCAGACTGACAGAGTTTTTTAAACTATAACATCAGTCTGTCCTTAAGGAGAGCCGCGCTTAGATAACCGCTCTTCCAGCCAGTTTGGTCCAGTTTTGTTTTCCACGCTGCCCTGTGCGACATTTTGTGCTGCAGCCTTGCGCCCGCTGCTATTTTAAGCCATGACTCACACTTGGCCTGTGACCCTCTTTGTGCCGGCACAGCGGACGCAGCGAAAGCTCGGCACCGCCTGACGTGGGGATTGCCCCGGCACAGAGGGCCTGCGGAGCCAACTGGCGCTTTGCCCACCTGCGAAGGGGAAAGGAAGGCGTTTTCTTCCAGCCCAGGGACTCCAGCTGCCCTTTTGAGCGTAGGGATGCAGTCACAAGGGATCGGGCAGCTGCCCAGCCCCAGGCTGAGGAATGCATTCAAAAACTTTTGTCAAATGTAGTGCTGGTGTAAGGGCACTTTTTCTTCTGGAGGGTTTTAAAGTAGTGCTATGAGGAGAGGAATATATATACTTAGATGAAATATACGTATACATCTATAGATATGTGTGTGTGTGTCTGTGTGGAAAGGAAAAGGGACATCAAGTACAAAGTACTGCATGTTAAGCAGCCACCACCTGTCTTCTGCAAACTCAGGCTGCTCAAATCCTTTCAGAAAGGGATGGGGAGCTGGAATCATTCCAGGTTACTTCTGCAAAGACTGCTGCCCCTCCTTATATAGAGAACTTCCTTTCTTTAGCAAGCTCAAAGATTATTTTTTTCCTTTTGGCTCATTGTCTAGTAAAGGTACCCTGACAACATATACGCGAATGAGTGAATTAACCAACCCAAGTATGTTTATTATACATTTACATGCAGAAATATTTCCATTTCTGTATTTCTCTTTTTCTCTATCGTGCACAAGATGAAGCTCGTAGGGTAGAAAAGTATCATCATCTTAGTTAAAACATGTTAAAAAGTAACATCTCTTAATGAAGGGAGAATTCAGACTTAGCAAAATAAATATTTGCATGCTATTGATCCATAATTCTCTTGACTACATAATTGCATATTATTGTTATGCTTCATACTAGTTATGCAATGTTGCATCATTTATAAGAGAAGCTTGTGGCCCTGGAAGCTGGGTGTGTATTTTGCAATTATAATACTCAATCCAATGACAGACTGCCTCTCTTCAAATATAATTTAAAATAATATAAGGTTTATCACTGAGAAGAGAGGAATGTGCATGTTATACAAAACAAACCTGACAAGTAGGTTGTGGCATTATATGCAGTAATAGTTCTTTTTTTTTAGGCTTAAAACCCATTAACACGGCAAAAAATAGTGTTTCTTGTGCACTTTAAATCCAGGCTGAGCAAAACAGCCAGCAGAGTGGGTCAGCTTCTGTTTGGTTAGCACAGCACAGACAAATCAGCTGGTGTCCTTGAAGCTTTCCCCAAGAGTGAGGAGGACTGTGTACAACACCACGTAGCTGCAGTCCTGTACCCTTGGAGGAGTCAGGTGCACACAGACCGCTCTGAGGACTGGGGTTGCAGCATCAGGGCTGCCATCCTGCAGAAATACAGAATTCGGCAGCATGGGCAATGGCCCATGTGAAGGCAGGAAAGATGTTGAGGCAAAAATATATTCCTTGGGAGAGAAACTGAGTCGTGGAATTTTGAGAAGCACTGAAAGTTTAGAATATCTGGTTGCTGGCTATTCTTCTCTGAAAACCTGGTATTTTCTAGTCACCATGTCATCATATCCTCACTGTTTTCAGTGAAATCAAGCACTCGTTTGCATAATAACTTGTGCTTTTTCTGTAAATTAAAAACAATTGATGACTTTATAGATACACATTGTCATTTTGGTTTTCTTTTTTCCTAAAGTTTTCGTAATTTCAGTGTCTAATTCCTGTTTTCACAATTACATGTTTACTCATAAGCATGTGGGCAAGATTGTACTCTAATGCCTCTGCTCTTAATTTCCAGCTTAATGATGAGTTACTTAATAATTTCATGTTAATAATTAGTTTTTAATAGATTGTCATAAATTGTTATGTATGTTATAGACATATTTAGGAAGAGATGAGATGGGTTCAGTTATCTTTCTTCTGTACATTCCACACATACTGTACTGTATGTTAGAAGTAGAATCAGCCCTGAAGCTACTTGCTTCAAAAACAGAACTATGATTAATTCAGTGCCAAATATTTATGCCTCAGACAAAAATAAATTAGTATTCTTTGTAAATTCAAACAAGACAAATTAGGTGGTAATTAAAACTCTTTCATATACTTCAGAACATACTGATTCACTCTTTTCTGCCTTCAGAGAAAACATTAGTTTCTGAGGCATAACAGGAATGCTTTTGTGCAAAGAAATGTCAGTGTTTAATGTGTACAACATTCCTTATATCATGTTCTGAACCCAGTTAGAATCACAGAATCATAGAATGACTTGGATTGTCCACCACTGTCCACCTCTTTTCGTGATGGATAGCAGTGGACAGAAGAAAACTAACTCTACCCCTGCCAAAACCAGCACATCACTGCACAGCTGTTGCTACAATATTAAGCTTCATTTGTCACTTCCGTATGTCTCACCTTCTAGTTTCAGGGGGTGAGGTCATAAAATGGGACATAAGTTCTTGGGCATGTGAGGTGTTGGTCCTAAATAATGTAGGTTTTTTGTTTGATCAGGAGATGCTTTCAAGAATAAGGGTAAAATAAAAAAAAAAACAACTCGTTTTCTTTGTTCAGTCTGTAAATAATATTCTAAATACATGCAGTCAACAGTAGTAGCTTTAGCTTATTATTAATTTGTAAGCTTTATAGAGCATGTTTAATTTTTAAATCTTAAAGCACTTTTATAATTTTTTTTGTTTGAAGCTGTGGGTTAGGACCTAACTATCTTAAGGGATGTCTTAGCGGCTCACACAGTTCTCAACTAGGGAAAAAAAATAACCAGGTGAGATGTAGAGTTTTCTTTTAACTTTTCACCTCTGAGGCACTCAGGATCACAGTTCACAGTCGTTTGTTATAACACATGAAAATTGTGTACTCTGTGGAGAGATCAAATTATTAACCGTGGCCATCATTGAAACCCACCCAACTGGCCTTATGAATTATAGCTGGATTGTGCTGGGTACATAATCCACGAGTTTCATTAGCATGCAGCCTTCCATGCTGATTAACTCAGGGAAAAGAAGACAAATCTTGAATTTTTTGTCTGTAACACACGAAGCACGACGGAAAAACAAGAGGCAGAGGGAGGGGAAGCGTGATGCCACGCTGCCACCTACTGTCACCCGGCGGACTGCGAGGAGCCCTTTCAGCCCTGAAATAAGTCTTGGACAGGAGAGACAAGAAAACGTCACGGAGGGACCCTGCGAGCCCCAGGTCTTATGATTCAGGGATTCCAAAGGCGGCCTCGGGGCTTCCTTCCAACCTTTGCAGGGTTGCCGTCAGGGCAGGACTGAGATGAGACGCTCCCGTGTGCCAGAGGCTCAACACCGCAGTGGCTCCCCTGGCCCTCTCCCAGGGTGTTCCTCTGCATCCCAAACACTTAGAGTCGTTGCCTACAGTAAATACTAACAAATAGGACCTCATTTATGATATTTATGTAATAACGTAGTGCACAACATTTTTAAAAACCTCAGTGTGGTTTACCTTTACTTAATGTGGCAGGTAGAAGTAGAGTCCTTAAGCAGCCCAGAGCTAGATCACTATCTGCAGAGTACAAAAAGGGCCTTGACAAAAGGCATGGTGTGACTGGCCAGTACAAATATGGTTTGCCAGCACTTGATTCGGATATCCAAGTCCAAACTCTCACTCTACAATGCTTAGGAAGTTTCCACACACAGGCATGTAAGCAATACAGGACCCCGAAGCTGCTGGAGACCCACCTATTCCCACATTCCCAGGCACATGAAGTTCTCCAAGGAGCTTTTTTTTCAGTTGTCATTTGCTGTAAAAACTGATAACATCAACAGCAATGGAGTACAAAAGCTGTAAAAAGTACACATTCTCTGCTGCCATGAATAATCTAACAAATTGGCTGAGCCCTATGGGAAACCATGGCATGTTTGCTTAGGCTCACTTGAAGTGCAAATAGTCATAAGTATTCATGACAGAGGGTTTTATTTTTTATGAAACAAACAAGCTGAAATGCATTATATTGCACTCAGTCTGAAGAAAAATGTGTTCTGCTAGCATAGGGGTTGACAGCTTTTTGCATGTAAAAATGCCCTAATCCCTATTTAAATTAAAACTTTGGCTACAAGAAGGGGAATTATTACCGTAAAGTAACCTGGATGCTTATGTTTGTTTGTTTGTTTGGTGACATTTTTATATAATTATATTGGTTTCCCACAATTAAGGCTATGAATAAGCTTCTAATAATAAACTCTCAGAGTTCTTTCTGAGATGGTGATGGGGTTCTTTACAAACTTTTCAAACTGAAAAGGCTGAACTCTGGGACACGGTGGTTCGTAAGAGGACACGTTCTTCAGCTGGACAAATTGAAGGAGTGGCAGCTTTTAATAAACCTCCAGATTGTGTGCCTCCAGCAAGGAACAAATTAAAAGGAAAAACAAACAGGACTGTCACATCAGAACCATCTCCCATTACCTCAGACCTTTCCAATTACCAACATCTCCAAAAGCAGTTATTCCACTTCTGAACTGTATATCCATCTGAATTTTTTTCATGAATTAAACCTGAATTTTGAAAAGGTAATTGTCTGAGAAAGTTTCATTTGAAAACGTAGTATTTACAAGATACACAATTTATGTATTGCAGTCAGAAAATGCACACAGTGTCTCTTACATATGATTTATGATATAAATCAATGCATGACTCTAATTTAAATGTTCAGGATCGTTTTTATTGGATTTTTAAATTTCTGTATAAGAAACCATAAAATGTGAAAATAAGAATGTTTTTATATTGTGCTTATATAGACACTACCTGTATCGAGATTTTTCTGAAAGGACATTCAATGCTGGTAGGATTTGTGTGCATATATAACCAGTTAAGCGTATCTGCTGGTGTTCTGAAACCTGGAAATTTCAAATTTTCTTCCAGAATCAATAAGAATTAAACTAACCTAAGAGCATGAACTTTTTTTTTTTATTTTTTGGTACTGTAACAAAACAATGTTAATTTAGATGATGTTTCTGCATGCGTTATTTTCGTTTTCTGTATAGAGGACAAAGCTTACTGAGGTGACAGTTTGCTTGTGACACTATATTATTCAAGATAACAAGAAGGGACCTGGCTGAAAAACTGCAGAAGGACAGTATGGAATTGAGTGATGGGCAAATACAACAATGAAATTTAATGCAGATAAACATCAAAGGATTTAATGCAGATAAACATGAAAGGAAAAAAAATCTTAATTTCACACATTGAATGACAAGCTTTGAACTGACCATCACCCAAGAATAAGATCTCAGTTATGGCAGATTTTTCCACAGAAATGCCAGTGTTCAGCAGTGTTCAGCAGTGGCAAATCAAATGCCATACAGTTCACAAAAGAGCAGGAAGATGGAAGAGCTTTCATGTCAGGGATGGCTACGTAGGCCTGGGAGAGAGAACTGCAGAGCAGTCTGTGTAACAGTGGCCTAGATGAGGGCAGGCTGTTTGTTGTCCCTTCCAGTACAAGGACTGGAGACATCAAGTGACAATATTGGAATCAGGTTCAAAGGAAAAAAAAAAAAAAGGATGGTGTTTTTCAGACCAAAGGTTATCTGAGCTCTAGAAGTACTTGCCAAAGGATATTGTGGACAATGAAAATTTAAATGGGTCAATGAGAGACTGAATAGGTTTATGCAAGAGAGATCAGCTTTATTTCCCTATCCTTGTTTAAAGATTTCCTAATGCACCTTTTTTTATGTTCTGCCTTTCTGGCTTTCATCGGACCTTGACATTCTACTTAAAACGTTCTCATAAGTGCCATAGAATTTATTTCCAAACAGGAGACTGACAGAATGGCAAGCTAAATAAATACTTCTCTCAGTAATTATCCTAATTTCTAATAGCTCCATCATATTGCCTGGGAAAAATGCTGATAGCTGTTCTGTGAGACCTTGATTGCAAGGAGTGTGTCCTTAAGTCGACAAAATGTTTATTCACAAGTCAGCAGAAGATACTATTAGTACAAATAGAAGATAAATGTGCAAATATTTGCAAGAACATAATTGTCAAGTGGTTTCTAACAAATTTAACAGCACGCCTTAGGCATAATTAATAAGAGGTGTAGTCTGTATCATGCGTAAAATTAGTGTGGTGTAGCAGTTACTGTGGCTTAACACTGCTAATTTTCTCCCCCCGTTTTGCAGGTTGCACCGTGTTTAGAAAGGAGTGATGAGAACAAAGAGGCGTGATTAAATCTGATTTGGTACAACTCCTTTATAACTAAAACGAAAATCAAAAACCAGAAGCGACCGAACCCTAAACGACAAGGCGCAGCAGCGCGCGCTCCCTCAGCACCGGCCTCGGCGCGCGGGGCGGGGGGAGCGAGGCCCGCCATTGGCTCGGAGAGGGGCGCACGGGTCACGTGATCGCCAACGCGCTCTTTATAGCCGCGCGCCGGGAGCGAGAGGGTGGCTGGGTGTGCGAGCGCGCGCCGTGGGGTCCGTGCGGGAGCTGCCGGTGAGCGGGGCCGGCGGGAGGGAGCGTGGCGGGGAGGACGAGAAGGGGCTGCTCTCCCTTTCAGTAGAGCCGCCGCCAGCGGCGGCGCGGTGGGGCCGCAAGCTTTCGTGGCCGAGTTTGGGTGTTGGCGGGCTCCTGCCTCGCTATTCCCCATTGGCCGCGGCGGGGCGGGAGAGGCCCTGCGAGCTGGCCTGGCGGGAGCGGGGCCGGGTTTGGTGTGCGTGAGTGTCCTGTTCCCCCCAGCCATTTTTGGGTGTGCGCCTGAGACACCCCCTCCATCCCTGCGGGAAGGGCGCGGGGCGCTGCCTTCCCGGCGGGCCCGCCGCTCGTGGCTCGGGTGCAGCCTCAGGAGGGGCTCTGGAGCAGCCCGCTGACCACGCCGTGCGTGCCTGACTACTTACGGCTGCCGTGAAAGCTGGTAATCCGAAATTGTGATGTTCTCCACCTAGTGTTTCCCAAACTTTAGGAGTGGACGGATGCTGTATTGATTTTACTGTTTTTCTATTGCAGTTGAGCTTATGAATTCCAAAATGAAACAGAAACTGACCGCAGAAAAGTCCTCAGGATCTTTGCAGGTATAAGCTTTAAAGCCTTGAAGCTAGTACCTCTGACACAAGCTTCTCTGTCCGCTGAAGGAATATAAAAGGATCTGTTGCAATGTGCTTCCACCTGGCTTATGTCCATTTGGCTTGAGTAAACTCCTGGCAGACAGTGTGGCTTGGGAACATGCTGTCCTGCTTGGGCATATGTGCTAATGGCTACTTTTTTTCCTGTTGCTCAGCAAGTCCTTTTTACTTTGACACTGAGCTTACTGTGTCCCTGTTTAATTTTTCGGGGTTGGTTTGTTTGTCCCGACTATGTGCTTTTGCTTACTGAATCTGTCTGGCTTTTGCTTAGGGGTTGTAGAGTAGGTTTTGTAGGCTGTTCTTTATGGGTGGGAACTTAAGAAGTCTGTATCTGTCTTGTGTTGAACGTGTGTTGACCGAAGTATTCAAGCAGGCAGTTCACTTTCTAACGTCACCCTCATAATCATAGTTGCCTTGGAATTGGTGGAGATGCTTAAACCATTTAGGTTTTTAAGAGTTAACTGATTAGGTGCAAACCTTAGTAACTTTTCTTCGTAAATCTTTTAATGTAGGGCCTAATCAAAATTCTATATAATAGAGGCTAGTAGCTCTTTTATGATGAGGCATAGTGACAGGAATTAAAACTTCAGGTATTAATGAAAATTGCCATTTGATAGGTTTGCCTTATGGCAGTCTTGTCCTATAGTGCCTCTAGGGTGTAAATTGCTCGGTGTGGCTTTTTGCACTTTCAGTGGGTTAACTTGAGTATTGGCCAATAATTTCTTGGCAGGGTATACTTAACTCTAATCCTAAGCAGCAGCAAGCAGTGTCTGACACACGGTGTGATTCTTGTTCCCACAGCAGTTAATGTTTGGCCTTTAGTGGAACAGTAGGATAATTGGTGGCAGAAACTGCCGTGGGAAAGGCGAGCTCTTGTCCTATGAAGCACGGTGTGAATCGGTAACTTTCTCACGCTGCTGTGGCATTGTATCCTGGCTGTTCTTGCTTCGTTGTCTGCCATTGTTTGCTATCCCATGGTGGCAGTGTAACCAACCCGATCAGAAAGCTTTGATGCAGGAAAGAGGTATTTATGCATGATAGGAAGGGTGATAAACATACTGGTTAGACAAAACAATAGCCTGTCTGGATCGAAGTAAGGAAGCTTTTGATCCATTTCAATGGCTAATCGAAGGAACACATCTATTTAAATGAGCATTGCTCGATGGTGTGTTCACAGGTTACAAAAACAGCTACTGCCTGAAGTGCCTGTACCCCACCTAACCTTGCAACTGCAATCACTTTTGTCCCTGTCCCCAAGAGTCTGAGACTGCTGCTCTCAAACTCAAGTTTGAGAGTTCCAGCCAAAGTCACTGGCCTTGAAATCTATTCGTAATATTTCTGCTCAAATTCCTTTATGAAAGGTATATGTTTCCCAAGAGGCAGGCTTGATCATAGCTTCATGTGATTGAGATCTCTCTCTGCTACAAATAATTAGATCCCCTTCCTTACAAAAGCCTTAATATAGGCGACAGTGTCCTTTTTTTTGTCTTGAAAAGATAAATTGTGAGTTACCTTAATGGAAATATGGTGGATTTGTAATTTTCAGTTTATGTAAAGAAGAGTGGCTACTGTATGAGCCATATTTGTCTTTTCAGAAGTACTTCACAGATACCACATGCAGTGCTGCCCCAAGACAGACTCTTAAAATGATTCAGCCTTCAGCAGCAGGTAGCCTGGTTGGCAGACGTAATGAGGTATGAACTAAAAGATAATATGTAGATATGGAATTATTTCAGTCATAGTGAAGTTCTTTTGAGCTTTTAACTGAAAACTAATATATTTGAAAAAATATAATGTGCTAACTAGCATGACAGAGCTTAAGCTTACTGTTGTCCTAGTAATAAACAATATTAGAACCTAGCAATTTCTGAGTTCTTTGGGTATTACAGAAGATGTCTAAATTAGAACTATAATATGAAGAAAGCAGGAATTAAAGAGACTTACATGGGGGTTAGAAGTTTGTATTTTTGTGGAGGCTGAGATGTTGGTCTGAACTTAAACCTGTCCATATTTTATGCAGAAGAAATCTTCAGTCAGAAGGAAACTCTGGAATAACAAATTTGCCTCAAAGGCTTGTAAAACTGAGGTGTCTGTGGACAAGGACCAAGAAAATGAGAATGATGTCATTCAAGCTGAAGATCTCATGATGAAAGGTATGCGGTAATTCCTGGAATGTTTTCTTGGACTTTAAATGCTATGCTGCACTTGGACTACTACTTGAAACATATTTCCTTTGTCATTTAGATAAGGGCTTTCTGGGTTTTTCGTAATGTCTAGCAGGAGTTGATGCTTATCCTCTATTAAATAAACTATAGGTGTCTAGTATTTAAGAATGACTTCATGATAACCAGAAGCTGAGAAGCGTTGTGTGCAGCAGTGTTAAGGAGTCTTGTAGTTTGTTATTTTGGCTGGGCTATAAGTTTTCTAGTGACTATTAATTAAATGAAAGCCTGTTCTGGCACAGTGTGTTGTGTGCAGTTTCTCAGAACCATTGTGCCTGGTGTGGACAGTGACTTGGAAGTAACACTTCTGTCTTTCACAAAGCACATGTTAAGACAGCATTTGCAAATGTGGCCATCTTGCAGAGCCTGCTGCCATGCTTGAGGCAGCTTCCTGAAGGCACTGTGCAGCCATTAATGCAATGTAGGATCTTCATGTAAGCTTGTGTCACTAATTGTAGTTCCACAACTAATCTTTGAAAACACTGTACAGAATGAGTTCTTAGTATCACAGCTCATAGAATACTTGTAGACAAGTTAGATGTCTAAAGAAGTCAGTCTTACCACAGACTTAATGTAGCCTCTAACTTCAGGAAGTCCTTCATCTCAGTATTGGAAAGAAGTGGCTGAAGAAAGGAGGAAAGCTCTGTATGAAGTGCTTCAAGAAAATGAAAAGGTAGCTACTCGAAGATACTTAACTGCTTCATCACTGGCTATTGTCTTCCTCTTCTAACACTTTGTTATTTGAATTCAGTTGCACAAAGAAATCGAGCAGAAGGATGGTGAAATTGCCCGCCTAAAAGAGGAAAATGAAGAGCTCATGTCCCTTGCTGAACATGTGCATTATATGACCAGTGTGATTGAGGTACTTAAAGCAATTTTCAGTTAATGTTGTAGAACAAAAAAGTGAAAAACCAGCCAAGGTATTCATCATGAATCATGACTTGTGTTATATATGCTTGCGTGACTCTTCATTTTAATTTGCTCTCTGACTTGTTTCCTGCAGGATTGTTCTAATTCTAGAGTCATAAAGCTCCTTCTAGGGGATGAATTTTTCCTGTCTTAGAACCTACAGGAGTAATGAGAGTACTAAGATTGATATTTTCTGGAGAGATTCAACCTACTCTCTTAACAGAACAAGATTTGCATGTTGGAGGTTGTGATAAGGGAAGGAAGAGTTGATTTTTCACTTTTTTGGGATGACTTAAATTCATGTGCTTAATAGGTTGGTACTGGCTGTGTCCTTTGAGAAACTAAACTTGAAACAGAGTCACAAAGTAGAGGGGTGAGAGGGAACACTATGGACTTTTAAAGTCAAGGCAGTGCCGGTTTCATGGCCCAAAAAGGGCTGTATGCAAAGTCTCTAGGGTTCATCAACTCAAAATTTCCTAACAGCTCCCTCTGAGAATACCTTGGAGCCAGTAGTTGTGTCACTAATTCTGTGGCTTCTCTAGCGGGAGTGCATTGTTTGTAAGCAGTTATAAATACATAGATAGCTGTGGAACCTTGATGTTCTGGCTTGCAGGTTGTTTTTGCAGGGATTAAACTCTCATTAACCTGGGATATAAAGCTGAGTGCCTGGCAAATCTAGGCTGATGAAGTGCTAGAGACTGCTGGGTCTTAAAGTTCGTCTAGACTTAATGTGAGTTCATTATCTGTAACTAAAAATGGGGTAAATTGGTTGCACAGTAACTTCTATAAAATAAAACCTATATGGTACTATAGTAAACACTTAACTTGGGAACCAGTTTCCCATAGTTTAGGTTGCCTGAGATAAAGAGTTCTTCCTACTGTAGAACCTAAGAAAAACTTAACAGTCGACAAAGCAGATGTGGTGTGCAACTTAAGAGCTAGTAATTTGAGTTGAGCTTGTGTCTTAAGATTTTTGTAACTGAGGAATGTTTTGATTATATCAACAACCTCCAAATGAATGTAATTAGTTTGCTTAATTTAATATGCAGAGTCTTATTTCACTATTTCATAGTTATTAAGTAGAAAAAAAATTAAATTCACTGTCTTGTGTTTCTTTATAGAGGCTAACTGGGCAAGCACCTGACAATCTTGAGACACTGGAGAGTCTGGCTCTAGAGGAATCCAGACAGGAAAATGAGGAGCATAACTGTGGAGATGAGGCAGACAGCCCTTCTGAAGAAGAGCCACCACAAGTATTGTCTGGCTTAAGGGAGAATAGATCAGATCTTCCTTCAAAGGAAGCAAGCCCTTCGCAACTGGAATGACAGCCTTTAAATAGGCTTGTGTACAGTGGCTTTTAATTGCAGACTTCCTCTTGAAAGCATGTACTAAACCTCAGGTATAGAAACTCTTGTGGGAACGTTACAGATGTTGGTATTTTTAACTGGAATTATGTAGCAGTGGGAGGACTATCTGAATGCTGCGTGGAAAATTTACTACAGGCTGCATGTAGTTGCTTGTATGAAACACAAATACTGTGTATTTCAACTGTTGTGTAAATATCTTTCTTATCAGTTGGTCTGACATGATACATGAAAATTGATAAATAAATCTTTGCATTACCAAAACAGCCTCTTAATTGACAGCGGAATGGGTAATCCTAGGTTTAAATCAATTATGAGTACTGCAGATGGAAGCTTTCAAGTTTTTGGAGGGAACACCTGGGCAGTTTTTAACTCTTTCAGATTTTTTTTAACTCATTTTAGATTTGCAGAATTCTGGAGAACAAAGTTGCTTTTCTGGTGAATGGGGGGTGGGGGGAAAGCAAAAATTTGTGTGCTGTTGGTGAGGTTTCAGAAAGTCAAGATTGGGTAATAAGAGCCAACATCTAAAGATCAGTTAGATTTATGATTTTCAGATTTTTTAAAATTAATTTCCTCTGCCTTCTAAGGAAACATTTTGCAAGCTGTGTAATGAGAGCTTAAATAGAAAATATTATACCATTTCTTTTAGTAATAACTTTCATTGGCTTATGAAGAGAAGATGGTGTGTTCTTGGTCTCAGTAGGAGATGTGCTGAAAACTAGTGGAGACAAAGCAGTCTATACTTCAGAGGTATTCTGAAAGGAAAGGTACTGCTCTGGTATTTACCGAGAGATGAGACACCCTTTTACCAAGGTACTTAGGTTCTGAAAGGTTTACAGGAATAGAAAGTGGTCTTTAAAAAGTTAAAAGTTTAAAAGGCACCTTATCTGGCATCTGCATGGGGTGTGATGGAGCAGGAGAGTAAGTTGGACGCAGATTTTTTAGTACTGGCTGAACTTGGGGCAGTTGTTCTGTGACAAGGTCTTCTAAGGAGAGGCTTTAACAATGGTGGCTGTTACCAAATCTTGGGTGAAGCTTTAACTTGACTGGCTTTCAGGAGGCAGAAGTGACTAGAAGGATCCTGGTTCATGGATCTATCTGGCCTTGCCAAAGATGGTTGCTTCAGGGAATGTGTGAATAACTCTGGAGCTATCAGATTGACACCTTTGTATTCCTTCTGTTTTACTTCCTGTGGCTGTTGGTAAGTTAACAGATGTTTTACAACTGATTTCAGTTGTGACATCCAGGAAGTGTCAGAAACCATTGCAGGAGGTAATACTCCTGGCTGCCATTTTACCCCAAGCATGTTAACTAGAAAATGAGGCATCACAATTTCTTGTGAACTATGTAAACCCAAGATTGTATCTTCCAAAGTGTGCTCCAGAGGGTGCTTGGATGCATTCCTTTCCATCACAGTGGTGGAAAGGTGATAAAGGTATGTCCTTTATCTTGCACTGATGCTGTCTTGAAGAAAAACCAAAATTGGGTGGTGGGCAAATGCTTGTAGAGCAACCTGTTAAGAAGTGGATAAGCTTGACAAGTGACTTAGTCCTCTCCTATCTTAGGTTCTAAGCAACTTTCATCACAAAGTAGTTCAGCGTTAGTAAGTAAGGAAACATAAATTTAATTTTACTATAGTTGTTTTTTACAGTTCAATTTAGTTCAGGTTGTTCACTGTTAACTCTAATTTTTTTAGAGGTGGCTTTATTTTTAAACATCAGACATATTGCATTTGCAGAGGTGGTAGAAGGGACGAAAGGGCTGTGGCATGACTAGCACACCAAAATGAGACAGCAAGTGCAACTCTTCCACTGTTTCACTTCCTGCTTTGTGGACTGCTGTAGTACGGGTGCTGTTGTTGGAACACAACTGCTAGAAAGACAAATCCAGAATTTATGTGCAGTATCTGTGCCAGTGTTTCTTATCTTCAGGTTCATCAAGAAGAATGCTTATTAGGTTTAAATCTTATGCTTTTTCTGGATTTTTATTTAAATAAAAGATGTGACAGTCCCTTGATATGCTGGAACCTTCTGTTGAAATAGACTGTACAAGCAAATCATGGAAGTTCTGCAAGTAGGCTGATGGATGTATTGCAGCATTTGGCCCACCTGTAACAGAGTAAATTTTTACATCAAAAAGGCATGTGCCACTCAGTAATACAGGCTAATGTTTTAAAGACTACTATGGTTTTATTAAGTGCAGTTTGTTTGCAGAGAGGATAGTTTGCTGTATAAACTGAAAAAAAACTGTGATGCAGGAGAAGGCCAGGTGTGAGAGCCAAACTGTGCCATAGTTATAAAACCTATATGCAAGCTTTGTCACAGATGCATTGAACCTTGATCAAACACCGACTATGCCTATTGTATCAGACATTAATGTATAGAAATGCTCTCAGCAGTTTAGGATGCTGCAAGAATTGCTGTTTTAAAATGTTCTAAAAAGTCTGAGTTTATTGTTCTGAAAATTCTTGAGTGCTTTCTTTCAACGTGCATACAGTAACACTGTGCTACATGTTAAGTCTAGGAACTTCGTATTTATGTGCTAAAGGCTTATACCTATGGCAAAGGTGTAGAAATTGTAGAGATTTGTGATTAGTTCTCTTACAACTGTCTGACATTTTAAGTATATAGGGAAACTCATTTATCACTGGAACATAGCTATGTAGCAGCTGAAAATCAACATCACTAAAGGCAACCTTTATATCCAGCTACATTAGAGAGACCATTCTATCTAGCACAATAAAATAATCAGTTCTGGAACCTAACTACAGAATGTAATTTTTTCCAAGAAGTCAAATGCATTTGTGCTACCAGCGTGTTGACTCCTGTTTGCTGCAGAGGGTACAGCCACTGTCTTGTCTTTCACTGAAGCAGGCTCAAGCTGTGTGGAAGTGGGATGTATCTACAGTGTCCTAGCTCTTCTCACATAAAATGTGCATGTCTGAACAGGGCTGAATTTCAGCCATGCAAGAGTAAAGAGTGAGGAGGAGGGTCACTTGCAGGTGTCAGTTGTGTCAAGAATACACAGCTGTGCAGGGATAAGCAGGCCATGGGGCAGGTGGATTGTTTGTGTGAGGAAGAACTCAACTGGTTTACACTAAAAATTGTTATTTTTGCTAAACACCCATTCTACTTAAGACAATGCATGGAGAAATTAATTAGACCATAAGAGCTATTTGTTTGGGCAGCTGAAACTCACTTGGTTTCTGGCATTGGATTGCTTACGTGAGGGCTTCTAGCATTGTCCTATGGTGCAGCCTCTGCATAAGTAATGAGGTTAGTCATAGGTTATTTTTTTTTTAAGAATGTGTGATGTTCATTTACTTTTCTTCAAAGGCCATCTCAGGTTGTTTCCCAAACTGGATTTGAGAGTTCAACAAGAAGATGTGCAAACTTTGCCAAGGCTGTGCTTTTCGAGCACTCCAGTGTTCTTAAGACTGAATTGCATTGTCATCAAATTTTTTTTTCAGCAGAAAATGTTTGTGTTACTCATTTATCTCTCCATTCTTGTAATAACACAAAGCAGCTCAGCAACTGATAATGGCATTATGAGGAACCCTAAGTTGCTGCTGTTTGTTGAACTGCTGGCACCTGTCTGTAATGAAATGTGATCAGTTGTGAGGATACATCTATCCTACCCTCGGGGGCACTGCAGCCATTTGCAGCTGGGTGCTGTGGATCCTCTCCTGAGGACAATCCCACTGCAAAGCAGGGAGGCATACTTAAGATACAGTGTTTGGCAGTTGTATTGACTCCTGCTTTTGAAG
This sequence comes from Nicator chloris, assembly GCA_013400495.1. NCBI lineage: Eukaryota > Metazoa > Chordata > Aves > Passeriformes > Pycnonotidae > Nicator > Nicator chloris. The sequence goes on from WAAE01021835.1 coordinate 110,795, forward strand.
TCCACATTAATCTGTATATCACAGATTGCAGGATAGGGTGAAGCTATGGAGGATAACTTTCCTGAAGGCCTGATGGATACAACAGTCTTGCCAGTAGCAGTGTGAAACTGGGCAGCCTAACCTGCTGCTGCAGTAGTATAGGTGTGCCACAGGTTTCTATTTATGGGGCCAAATGCTGAGACAGTGACAGCATGGCAGGGGTAGTAAAACCCACCACAGCGTAAGGGAAGGACACCTTTACCACCAAAGATAAACCCCTTTCCCAAGTGCACTTCCAGTGAGCTGCCCATCTCTTCCATCTGCCCTGCTGCTGAGCTACTTTGCTATGGGAACTTTTTCCTAACATGCTTTCCTGGGGTGGCCCTGACCTTTAAATTTGTCCAAGCAAGCCTGCTGCAGCCCTAAGAGCTCTTGTAATTACTGCCTGCTGCTTCCTTCTTCACTAGTTGGTAAGCAGGAGTCTTGTGATGCTCACCTCTGTGCATCTGGTTTTTCCTACTCCACAAAGGAGTGCATTAACATGCCAGGAAAAGGCAGTGTTGTCAGCTCTGCAAGCATAAAAATGTACAAGCTATGAGACAAATAAATGGTTTGGTCATTTTTATTTGCCTTCAGGTTTTGGAAGCTTTAAGGTCTGGTCACTTTGTCACAGCTGTCATGAATCCTGTTAATAAAATGGTTTTTTTGTGTATTTAGTTTTCTAAAACAGTATTCATGCTCTGTACAGCTGTATCCCAAGTTGAAGCCTTTCAGTCTCAGATACCACAACAGGAATTAAGTTAGATCTAACTGTTCATACTAAAATTTCTGTGCATTTCCTCAATGACTTTATTCAGAGCACAATTTGCTCCTTCCTATCTGGCTCTTTTGAACTGTATACATGATTCTTAATGGTTGTAATGGTGTAGCAGATCAACTTTAGGCTAATAAACTTCTCAAAGTGTGGCTTTAAACTACAATGAGATGAGAGACACCCTCCATTTGATGCAGTACCTCTATATGTGAGCTGCCCCCTGTTCTCTGCAGCTTTGCCTCCCTGCTCTATAGACAGCTCTACATTCCCCAAGGTGTGTGCTGTAAGCCTGAGTGTTTGAAAAGGGAAAATGAATGGAAGGAATGTCCTCTGTCTGAGGAGAGTCTGTCTTCACAGAAGGGAGGAGTAATCACTGCAAGTTTGGTAACAATCCTGGAGTCTCTGCAGCACATTTTCTGGTAGTCCCTGTGGAGCCTTTCTTGGTAAGTATCTTGACTGATGCACAAAACTGGCTTCCTCTGAACTTTTAACTATGAGCCTGATAGTGAAGAGGCTGCTGATGGAAAGAGTGACTATACATACGGACTGATGTGCTTAGTAATTAAAAAATAATCTTTATTATAACTTAAATGTGATAGGAAATATGGTGAGTACAAATGCCACAAAACTAAAAGAAAAAAATTAAAAAAAAATAGAGTAGATACAAAAGGACACCTTGAAAGAATTCAACTGATGGGACGGGTGTAGTATAAAAACCATAACATGGCTATTTCACCTTTTGCAAAAAGAGTTTGTATCCCTCAGTAAGCAAGAAAGCATTTTGCACTGTACAAAATGTACTTTTTTAATTAAAGGAAGAATATATATATTTATAAATATACAGATATGTACATTCTTGTAACATTCACAGTAGAAAAAACAAACGACCCCTGCCTGCCAAAGTGTTTGGCTCACAAGGTTTCCTTTTGATGTGAACTGTTTGCAATATTTTCTATGTTGTCTATGCAAATTTGGATACTTCAATTGACATCTAAATAGCATTTCATGCATAATGAACACAGTACAGGAACACTCTTCTGTTAAATTCTATTCACCTCCTCTGTTAACTTAAGGCTTGTAATCAACAGTTTGAAGCACTCGCTGTCTTTCAACCTTGCAGTGCAGGGCGGGGAGGTGCTTTCACTTCCCCCTCTGTTTATTACTGCCTCCCAGGTCCACTTGAGTTTATTCTGTTCTTTAGATTGAAATCAGTCTACAGAAACTATGCTCCACTAATTAGAATGTATGAAATCCAATCCTGCCTGCAACTAGCAGGACCAAATGATTTTGGGGACTTGTGCAATTAGCGGTATTCACTCCTTCTTCTCAGAATAAATAAATCCACTTTACCTTATCATTTAGTTTTCAGAAACCTACATGGTTGTTTGATTCCCCCTCACAAATTGCTGGATTAATGATGGTTTGTTGTTGGAGGGCAAGAGAAGGGAATAAAAGACCAGTGGAGACATTTAGAATGAGTCACCAAAGTGATGCCTCCCAGGGTTTACATCACGCTGGTTTTCCAGGCAAAACTTGTAGAACTTTCCCTGTATTTCATTACCAAGACACAACTGAAAAAGCTGAGCAGCGTTTCCTGCCACTGGAGTGTTGCTGGGGTCACTGCATGGCAGCAGACACTTCATTTGGGATTCAAGGGAGAACTTCTTTGCATGCCTGCTCAGGTGGCCTCCTGATTGTCCTTGTTAGATATGGTATCACACGTCTCAAGCTTCACAACAACTTCAAGGAAGTAAATATAACAGGAAAATATATGGAGATGCCAAATTCTAAAAACCTCACAGAAGTCTGTTGATGCTGAATAACTGCAATTCTGTTATTAGTTTAGATCCAGTCAAGAAAGTATTGTTCCTTAGCATCCAACTGTTCCGTTGTGTGCTGCAACGAGGAGCCAATAGGAAACCTTAAGCTGGATTTTAGATTTTGCTTTTCTTTAAGAAGTCTGTAAATTGCTACATTTTGGAACATTCTCATAGAATTCTTTAAAGTCTTCCTTCTGTTCCCCACACTGAAGTGCAGCTCCAGCCTACTTTAATGCCTGTGAAGTATTAGCAGGTTCTTTTCCATCTAAAAAGCTGTGGCAGCTTCAGTTCCACGGCGGCTTCCAACTTTAACAAATTCCCGGGGAAATTTGTCCAGCTGTTCATATGCTAGTCTCCCATCTTCACCTGAATGCAAAATGATAAAGCATAATAATGTATTATGTCATTGCCCTAGAACATTTAAAATACTGGATTCTCTGCTCTTAGAAAGTACTGATTAGCTAGTAACTTCTATCCCTTCTTAAAATTTATCTTGTTAGAAGCAATTTCAGAAATTATTTGGAGAAGTTAAACATGCTCTGAATGTTCAATTTATTTATTTTTTTTTTAATTTTCCCATGTAAGTTGTTTGGTTATCTAAAGCCAAACAGAAGCAGATGTGGCTTGTGTGACTAGGTGACAGTATCTGCACACTTGTAGTACTGAATGACCTATTGTGTTTGTCAAGGTCTTGGCTGCTGCTGTGATGTACTTGAGGTAAATGATGTTTATCTACTTCAGCCTTGGAAAATATAAAGTTTATCCACCTCCCACTTCCTGACATGTTAAAGAAGTGAGTCTGTCCACATTGTTACTTCTATTCTGCTCAAAAAGAAGAAGCAGTATGTTTGCTAAATATAATTGTGTCTTTCAAAGCCTTTTTCCTTAGCTACTGCCATCTATATGCACTTTCATGAAGATAGCATTGAGCCTAATTGTTGAACTGGCCATTAGGAACCAAAAGTGGTCTCTGTATGTTGTGTAGAAGAATGGCAAAACAATCGCAGTTTTCAAAAGTGTCCCTGGGCTAGTTGTTTTATAACCTGAGCAATAACATGTCCAACAGCAGACTGAATTCCTGCTGAAGTGGTGAATGGAAGAGAGCATATTTGCAGGGTTTGCATAATGAAAATCACACAAGGACACCTCCCCCATGGAGTAGAAAATCATGCCTAGCAGAAAGGCCAGAAAAACACAATTTTTATGTGCCACTGAAGTACTGGTGCCCAGAAATTGTGCAGATTAATTCTCCATTATTTCTGTTTCTCAACTTCTCCTTTGCTATCCTTCCTTTTACTACTTCCCCCTCCAGACTCACACAATTCCAATGTCTCTCTTTTAGGCTCATTTTCAAAATGAATGATTTTTAAGAATTTTTATTTTCTGACTTGTTTAAGTCACTCTGTAAAGTTTTGTTTCAATTTACAGTCTCACATTTACATAACTCAGGTGTCTTACATGCTGCTCTGTTAAAAAAGAAAATTAAATACTGCTCGAAACCAGGCAACTCACCAAGGGAGAGCAGAGTTTCAGATGCCACTTTTCTGATCTCTTCATTGTCAGACTGGCAGAGCGTGACCAGCATTTTAATGCTCTCAGTAGCCTGGGAAGTGCAAAAAGAACTGCATTAGCACCACACAGTACAATCTGCAGTTTTTCCACAACCTTGCATAGAAATAGTAACCATCCTCTGTGCTGCCCTTCCCATTCCAAGGAACCATCCTCTGTGCTGCCCTTCCCACTTCAAGCAAAGGGCTTTGGTGGAGACAGGAGGAATGGGGTTTCCCTGAGGGGAAGCATTTGGAGGAGATATGTGTTCTGCTGCCAGTGTGGACCATTTCTAATTTTCCTACCCTATGCACTACATACATAAATCTGGCAGACCAGCTATGTCTGCTGCTTCTGACTGTAGGATAGGTCATGGGCTGTGGGCCAAGGCCATAAAATGCCAAGGTAAGGGTACAGCAGTGAAATGAATAGGAGACAGGGGTCTAGCAAATAGATTTCCTATAAAGCATGTCAAGCCCATGCTCACCACTATTTGCAGACTTCTGCCTTTTCTCTGCTATTTTTGGGAAGAAAGAAAGGAATAATCCTGTTCTGTGATACAAAAATGTCAGATCTTTGGGGACAGCAGCTGTCATAGTGTCTCTGCCTGGCTATTTAATATTACAAGAGAGATGAGTGAAAGGAATGACAGGTACTGCCCCAGAGTGACACCTGGAAGAAGCACTGAGCCACAGAGTCAGGATTTGTATGAGCCCTGTCGATCCAAGGGGCACAAGGTCTGGTCTACATGCTCTGAATGAGGGCTTTGCTAGCAGAGCCATTAAATGTCACCACCTTGTCTTCAGTGTGGTGGCCTGTGTGTGACTCGGGGTAAGGCTGCTCTGGGTGCATACTGGTGACTGCAGCTCAAAGGCTTGTGAGTGATGGGGCCACAGCAACACAGAGCTTGCTGCAACCTGAAAAACCCCTCAGAGATTCAGCGGGACCTTGTGCAAGTGATGTGGATTAAACTGCCCTTGGGTTACCCCATCCACAGCCACCTATCCATTGTAGCATTTCCATCTCTGAAGTAATAACTGCCAGCTTCAGCTTTTTCTTTGAAGATTCCCAGTGATGACTCTTTCCCTCAGCAGCCTTTTTTCCCCAGCCATTCTCACTATTCAAGACTCACTGGAGCCACATTGCTCAAGTTAAACTTGTCTAGCTCCAGTTCCCACCACTGGTTCCTAGTTTGAGTTTTCCAGAGCGATCCAAAACCCCACTGCACCCTACATGCAGCAGAGATGTCATATCCCTCACCATTGCCTCTCAGGGATGCCTGCTAGCTTCTCATTTAAGGGAAAAGTTTTTCATATTTAAACAATACTGGATTATGTATTGGATGGCATCAGTTGTGACTGGGATGAAGTTCCCGTTTAGAGCTGCCTTCCAGGGGAAAGGTTAGAGGGAGAAATAGTCAGTCCAAAGTGCATCTGTCGCATGGAACACATTTTTCGCCCCAGTGTCCTGTACCAACCAGGTTTGGGTGGCTGCTGTCTCCCATGGCTCTATACACCCAAAAGAGAAGTGCATTTTCCCATCCTGTCATAGGCCAGAGTGCAAAGATGGTACCAGATGCTAGCTGAAGCTGTAGTGCCCAGAGGCACCAGTTATTTGTCACAAAACAAGCTGTGATCTCTTTGCTGCTGCTGCAGCCCACATGCGTTAGAGCTAATTTTATCCTGGGAAAGCATTTTTTTATCCTTCTCATTCAGTACTTTACTGACTGAGATTAACGTTTTTTCTCTGTGATGTGCAACTGAGTCTCCTGAAGTCAATATGAGAGGGAGGAAAAGATGATAAGCAAAACATAAAACTTTGCCAAGGTCACAGAGCCCAGGTGTTTGTGGTTTAGAAGGTTCTAAACCGTTTTCTTTATCTGAAAAAGGATGGAGCACAGCAACACAAAACAAAAACACTACTGCTGCTGTTATTGCAATTTCTATTTTGTTGTTTGTACCTATCAGATGTCCTTTCTATACAGCAAAACCAAGCACCACAGCGTATTCCTTGCCTCTTACCTTGAGGTATCTCAGAGCCAAGCAAGCTGCTTTCTGCAGCTGGAGGTTGGGCTGGGTAAGTGCTTCACAGTAATAAATCAAGGCCTGAAAACAGATAAAGAAGAATAGCAATGAAAATGTCTGTGCCTCCATGGAGCAGGGTGGAGCATGGAGATATTGCTACCCTGTTAAAGGGAGAGAAATTGCAGCCTGCCTCCCTGACAGTGAGCATGTGAGATGGTGCAGGGTAGGATAATTCCCTACAGCACATCCAGGCCAGACCACTGGTCATAGATCAGCAGTCTCAGGCCAGCTTTTGTGAGGAAAAGTTCACGTTAAAGTGAGATGCACAGTCTGGCACTTTTCACCATACATCACCAAAGAGCTTTGAATGGGCCTTGGAGTCCAAATATCTCAAGAGGTGGCCCTTGAGACGGTCTCATTAATGTAGGGACAATAATGAACTAGTTGGTGTAGCCCCCAGGGAGACTTAAAATAATGATTACAATGTTAGCATGAGCTGCTAGACCAGTTTACTGCTTGACCCTAGAAATTCGTAGCTGCTACTGAGCAGCAAATCTCAGCAGCACTCAGCTGTACAGTGAACCCATCTGCAGCATAAGGCTGCATAATACCCTCACAGCAGCCACTTTGTGGTCCTTCCTGCAGGCAGTGGACCAGGAAGAACCTGGTATCAGGTCCTTAGTGTATCAGCTATGCATGCCTGTTCCAGGAGAATGTTATATTTTCCCTGAGATGCTCCCTCCAGGAAGCTGGGGATGGAGAAGGACGGTATGAAATACCAAGAGACTGCAAAAATGGAAGATGAAGTGGGAGGGCAAGCAAAGAGGGGACTGGATTCATAGACAAGAGAAGCAAAGACTGAGCTCCTTTTTCTCATCCCTTTGCCTTCCTTCTGCCACTCTTCCTCTTCCAGCTGCCTTTTCTTTTGCTCTCTCCTGACAGAGAACAAGAAGGATAGTAGGGAAAGGTCTGCCATGAAAGGGTAGGGGCCAACCCCTCATTTCTTCTTACTCCTCCTTCTCCCCTCTATTTAATTTCTGTGTTCAACCTGGCCCTGCTTGTTATGCATTTATGTTTTTAACCTGGCCCTGCATTTGCTATCAGAGATAGACTCAAATCTTAGTTCTCACAGCTGAGCTGTGTTTGCCCAAGGCAGTCTGTCCCCTCCAGAAATGGTGGGAAGTCCCAGAGATGGCAGACTCATTTGGAAAAAAAAAAAATAAAAATCTGAGACCTGAATCTTTGTGTGTTGGTGATGCTGGGGACTGTTACCTTGAAGCCTTGGACTGAAGCCAAGTCTGAGACAGGGTAGCAGAAATGCTGAAGTGTGGAAGATAGCTGGAGAGCACAGCAGTCAGTAAGTATCTGCAGTTTTGGTAACTGTTTAGTGTAATAACAGGTAGAACCAGAGTGGCATAAAGACAGAAACAGACTTGCACACGTGCAGAAAAATTAGACAGGATATCCCTCTGGATCAGTTTAAATCAAGCTTGGATCAGTTATTTTATATGCACAGGTATTTGAGATGTACAGGTAGAAAAAAGTCACAATGACATGGGTCTCTCATGCAACAAGCAATTTTCTGCCACTTACCTTCTCCCTGAAGTGCCTGTTTTCTGCAGTTGCTGTCAGAAGTGATGCCACAGTCTCACTGACTTCATTTTTATTTTCATTGAGAAGTAAAGCCAAAGCTCTTAAAACTTCCTGCTGTGGTGGAAGGTTATTGGAGTTTATTTTGGACACATTTTGCTGCAGTTTTCCATCTTTCACTGACTGCAGCACCTGAACCACAGACGCTAGAAGTGCAAGAAGAAGGTCCGTGTTACTTTATCCTCCTCTTTACTTTGGATTGATCCTTTCCTCACTAGCAACCCTTGATTTATACTACACACACTGAGGATATGAAAAAATGAGCAACTGCAGCATGGCAGTGTGTCTGCATGGGGAATTGTCTGGGCTTTAAGCTGGGCCAGTTTCTCAGACCTTCTTCAAGTGAGGAGATGAGTAGATGGGCTGTGGGATAAGCATTTAGGCCTACCCAGGGCTCAAGGCCTACCTGTCAAATCTCTTTCTGCTGGAAAATGTAAATTCTCACTCTAACAATTAAAACCAAATATCCTTGCCAGTGTATTGACTTCCAGAACATTTTTGTGAGAGCTTTTCTTGGATAGAATCATGTCTGCCAACAAGAGCTAGGGCTAATATGTTTCAGAGGCGAGTTGAAATGCCATTTTGCTTCCAGGATTTTAAGCAAAAGCTCCCTAGTATGCCCAAATAAAAAGGAAAACTAGGCAAGGTTCCTCAGACTCCCTCTCAAATAGAGAAGGAAACTTGGCTTGCCAGGGACTGCAGTCCAGCACACTGTGTGCAGCATCTGCTTCTCTCTTTAGCTCTTGGTGGCCGAGCCTGTAAAACCCTGAGGCGCTGTGATTGATCCCTTGGTTCCTGAGAATGGCTCAGCACTTCAGAAGGTGTCTCCGTAACAGATGGTGAAAGACCAAGACATCATCCAAGCTGTGGGCACAGAAAACTTCCCAGACCTTGGGCTCAGCCCACCACCACCAGCCATTTCCTGAAAAAGCAATGCTTTCAAAACAGTTTTTTCCCATTTGAATATGGAAATAGAAATTACTGAGGGTCTATCTGCATCAGCTCCTTTCCCTTGACATGTACAACAGTTGAGGTGCATTCACTTAATAGCCAGGACACTTCTTTGTCTCTTTTCTCTCCTCCTTTTGTAAAACCAGCCTCAGAGCTGAACTGCTTTGTGTTGAGCTCAGAAGGACAGCGATGTACTCCCTAACTAGCCAGCAGAATTTGTATACCCTACCTTCTTTTGCGAGCTGTAGCAAGTAGCTTCCAAGGTCATTGACACTGTGGCTGGCAAAGTAGTTGTAATACTGAAAGACAGTGATGGTCTCGGAGGACATGCTGGAGTAGAGGACAGGCTCTGTTCGGTCCAGGATCTGAGACACCAGGATCCTGAAGACTGCAGGCAGCCATGGACAAAGGGACAGGTCAGTGAGAGCAAAAGCTGCAGGCAAAATTATACAGTCCACTTCAAAACCAGAAAGAAAGGACTACATCCGCAAGGCCAGGTACTTCCCAGTGTTTCTAAACGTTGGGAACATCTAAACGTTGGTCTCATTACCAGAGAATATCTGTGTAAGGAAGAACCTCTGCCAGTTTGCAGATGGGTTGTGCAGCTTCCTGTGCAATCAATACAGCATCATTTCTACCTAAACAATATCCTGACCTGTAAACCCCTCTCCACCTGCACTGCCTGTTAATCCCCACAGTGCCGCTGGGGCAGGGGAGATGTGCACACAGGCAGGATTTGGCTTTGCTATTTTTCATGTTCCTGCACTAGTGTGGCATGCAGAAAGCTAGTCTGAGGCTGCCTGTGAGAGCTGTAGCATGGAGCAGGAAGGAGAACATCGCCCTGTGTAGGCATCCACAGTGCAGGTGGCCACACCTGGGCAAATCAGCCTCCATCCCCATTCTGTCCAAGAGAGTGCTAGTCACTACAGCTGGAGTTTGAGGTGTGCTACATCCCACGCAAGATAAGAACCTGTGCTCAGACAAACTCACTTGAATGTGGATTAATTTCACCCCAGTGCACTGTAATGGGGTGTGGGCATTATATAGATACACAAAATTAAGTGCAAGGATTCCTGATTCACTGAACCACTTATAAATCTGTATTTGGGAACAGACTTTCTTTCTGGTTAGCCCATAAACCTTAAAACAATATTTTCTTTTCTGCTAACCTCACCTCTTTTTTTTTTTTTTTTTTCATTATTTGGGGCCAAAACTGTTTCAAAAGTTGTAGCATTAGTTTTCAAATGAGATCTTGGAACTGTGGCCAAACAGATCTCTGAGAGGTTGGAAAACAAAGCTCAGTACACAACTGTTTTCCATTTTGATGGCTGACACTTTTTTTTTTGCAGCAGTCTGTACCTGTTTCTGCAAGTCCTGGACACTCCTCATTCACAGTGGTGGCAAAATTGATATCCAACTGCTTCATCATCTTGTCTGCAGAGGTGTGATACACTCCTGAAGGGCCAGTACACTTCATCCAGAAAGCCAGCAGTGACAGCTTCTTGTGGAATTCTGGAATTGCTGAGGAAGACAAAATGAATGATGAAACAAAGCCTTACTAGAAGCATTGACTTTGAGAAAAGAAGGTAAGAATGGAGGAAATCTCACCCTATCCCACTAATAAACAATTATTGTTTGCTGGGTCTCCCTGAACCATTGCCTTCACAGAGCATGGCCATGTGCTCACCCCAGGTTTGTAACAGGATTTTTCTGCTTCCCATGGTAATGTGAGAAAATTTGCTCCTGATCCAGGTCTTGGCATTGATGTGTCTTCCTTTTAAATAGCACATAGTACTAGGGGAACATCAGAAATGGTCTGCACAAGTTTGGTCCCTGTCCTAGCACTGCTCTCCGGCTTCAAGTAACTCACTCAATTTTTGACTCAATTTGCTGATATAGTAAATACACCTTGTAGCATTTACCTATTCTGCCAGAGTGTACATGAGGGTAAATATGTGTTTGTCAAACTCTTCCAAGTATTAAAATAGATGCAAAAAGAAAAATAACTAAGAAGTTCTCCACAGAGATGACTAAAAGTGAAAATGTTCAAGAAGTTGTATTATGCCTCTGATATTGTAATGCAAATCCTGCCTTTCCTCAAGAAAGAAAGGTGGAAGAAGAGTTTGGGTCTTCAGAGGTGAAGTATCCCCACCCTGTAATACTAATGACATCTGTCCATCTTCTGCACATCAAACTGGATAAGCTGTCCTTTCTCTTCTGACGTGCCTATTTCTGGATACCAGAGCTGAGGACAGATGACACCTGCCTGGCTGTGGTGACTGCTGCACCTCCTGGTGACCCTGAGCCAGCCCTGACTACAGTGGCATCTCCTGCACTGCTGTGAGCTCTGCACAGTGCTTATTTCAGCAGACACACATGTCCAGGCTAGTCCTTGCCAGGAGGAAAGCTCCTAAGCTGTTTCTTACCATCAGTAAGAGAGGTGATGTTTCCCAAGTTCTCAGTGCTGATCTCTGCAATATTCTCCATCACGAGGATCTGCCTGGACAGCTTATCCAGGAGGTCTCTTGTCACAAATGGTGTTTTACTGGAGAACACAATTTGCTGGTGAAGACAAATGGGAAGAGACAGAAAGGAGTCATTGAAACAAAAAGAAACCCGGCCTCAGAAAAAATAAAACTCCGAAACACCTGAAGTGCAATGACAAATTCATTGCCTGGAACCACAGGATCTCCTTAACTTAAAACTTTGTCTTTGGGATATTTTTTTGGTTCTAGCTGATACGCATTATTGCTTGTACCTTCAATATCTACACCCAGATCCAGACACCTGAGTATCCAAGTAGCCATTTGCATAAGTAATTTCTGATTTACACCCTCCACAAAGCTAAAGAAAACCCATCACCACAAGAATAAAAGCCAGACCAGAATATTAGTCTGACTTTCACACAACATAGGCTGTAGACTTTCAGGTCAACCCTGTGTAGAAGAAGACCACAGGCTGCTCTTTCTCCACTCCAGCTTTTATCAATTACTTAGGTGCCTTTATTAATTTAATTAATTAATTAATTAATCCTTGCTAATACTCCCTACTGCTGATATCTGCATCTTCTTCAGCAGTCTGCGTAAATAATGTTCATATCAAATTTGCTCTGTGTGTGGACATGGTTCAGGTTCACCTCGCTCAGCTGCAAATTTACTGTGTACTCCTGTATTGAAACCAAAAAACCTCCCTTTTTCTCATGGTTCTGAGTCAGCAGAGTTTCCAGCTCAGCACTAAGGGTGCTGGAATCAGGCTCGCACTCTATTGCTTCAACGAGCCTTTGGGAAAATAAAGCTAATTATCTCTAAGATGGAAGAGTAAAATAACTGTGAAGAGGAAGCTGCAGCATGTTTTGATTTGTCAGGAAAACCCTGATGACCTCACCTAATGGATGTTTAAATTCACATTTGCCTGTGCATGGACTTTGGGAAAAAAACTACAGAAAAAACTCCCGAGTTGTGAGCATGAACTGACAATTTTGATGTCCCAGGGGGGCTGTCTCATGCTGCCTTCCCTGTGCCTTTTGCAGACAGAATCTCTCCGCCTCATGTGCAAAAACTCATCTCTGCTCTCGAACACTGCAGGCTCATCTGGGGCTCAGTTAAACAGTGGAGATAGGGTTCCTGTTTTACCTCTGAAGTCATGGGCTGCCTTAGCTGGGAAGCGACTCCACTGCAGACCTCCCAGCAAAGCCAGCAGGAGTTTGTAACCCAGAGCAGAGGATGCCCCTCTCCCCCACTGCCCTGCCCTCCTGGGCAGCTCGTGCCAAGCGCCCCATAGCTCACGTCGGGTCTGCTCCGAAACGGGCCAGGATGGAAGCGATGGAGGCACTTCTGGCTGGGGTGAGGGTGTCACCATCCTCGCCCAGCACGGTGCCTGTCCCAGCCCTGCGCTCCCACTGCCTCGCAGGAGCAGCGCTGACCTTGCCAGCCTGCTCGTACCCCTGCTGCAGGCAGGATTGATTTTAGAATCAATGCCCCAGATGAGGCAGGCCTGGTACCTGAATGAGCTGGGTGCAATACTGCAAGTGCTTAACTATGGTGATATCGAGGCTGTCGTTGCCTGTGGTCAGGGGCAGAGGGCTGCCAGCCACGCTGGTGCCCACACCCGTGTCCTCGGTGAGAGCTTCGCTCAGGTGGCCTCTGGCTTCTGGGTGCTCCGTCCTGTAACTGGGGAGGAGGAGGGAGGAGGAGGTCAGTGCAGGGCTGGCAGCTGCCACAGCAGACACACACACACACACACACATCCACACTCCCACACCCCCACTCAAACACAAGGTGGTAAGCAAAGAGCACGGCAGAAGAGCTGAAAGCACACTGAAACCTGGTGATGAGCACATCACATCACAAAGGAGCAGGGCTGCCCTGGCTGCACACAGGAGGGCCATACCCACCCAGGGGACAGACCTGTCCCCTGGCTGGCTTGCCTTGAGTGATGTGATGCCCTCAACAGCAAGCTTAGTTAACCCGTGGTCACCGTCCCTTGGTGGTGACAGCTTTCTCCCACCCGTGTTGAATCACCTGGCGTGTCTCTCTGCATTAAGCACCATGACAATTTGTACCTTCCCAAGCACTGAGCTGCTAAGAACAGCTCTGTGCTTTCAGAGTCCTCCTGCTGCCAAATTTAAGGCTCACTGCAGAAGGAAAGGAAAACCACTGCTGAAGTAAGAGACATGATGTTTTCATATGCAGTTTTAGACACAATGGGTACAGCTTACTTTGCCAATTGTTATTGAATAGTGCAGAGCTAGTCTTACTGTGTTTTAAATCATTATTTCAGTATTGTCTTGCTGTACAAATGATCTTCCCTGTGTTTAAATGCAAAGCCTGAGGTCAGTCCCCAGATGGCAAGTGTGTTTGGCTGCAAGTTCAGAAGTTTCAGCACTTGCAATCTTTACACTGAGTCACACACTTACACATCTAAAAATGGAAGCGGGAATCTGCACTGTCTGGGGATGAGCCAGAGGGGAAAAAAAGCAATTTTAATTTCTATTTTAACTGGTTGAAGCTAAATCCTCAAATCAGCACAGACTGGACTGAGGTCAGAGTGCCAGTTTAGCAGGCAACACAATTTCCCACATTTTTTTTCCCACCAAGTCTTATTCTGGGATGAGGACATGGGATGATGGGAACTGCACGGTGGTTGCTTGTTGAACTCAAATTGCTCTAAGCAAGCTATGAGTAATAAAGTTTCCTGGTTGGAAAGTGCAGGCAGGGAGGGAACTGTGTTCCTTTCTTTTTTTCCAGCTCTAGTGCCGCTTACGTGCCTGCTGGGCATCGTGTCAGCTCAAAGGATGCAAACATGCTTTTAAGATCTCATGAGTGAAGCACAGCATCTTAAAGTCACACAACAATGGCAGGCCACCACACAACACCACAGCTTTTTTGTTTTCTTTTTTTTTGCCTTTTTTTTTTTTTCTCAGAAAGACCAAAAGTGATGAAAGAAAGGCAGGTAACACGCAGGGCCATGAACAGAGTACCAGTCATCACTCTTACATTCCAAAGGCAACCTACATCATGCTGCTTAAATCTGGCCCTGTGTTATTGTTACTGACAAGCTTAATCCACTGCAAAGACTCATTCGGCTAGAGAGAAAAGACAAAGGGAGGGGGGAAAAACCACAGAGGAATTAGTAATTACATCCAAGGAAAGCCAGGTCCAAACCTATGTCAAGGAAGAAGCTCTGCCAGTATTGCTGTCAGCTTCATTTAATTTACCCTTTTCCTTTGGAGGACAGATTGCATGTATTTGAACAGGGAGAAAAAATGGTGCTGGAAACTAAAGATTTTGTATGCAGCAGCCACGGGCAGCCCTCTGACCCTAAAACTCATCAAGGATTAGTCAGTCTTCCTTGAATAAATTGTGCACCGGGATCCCCTGTTAGCGACAAAGAGCCAGGGTGTCAGTTTGGCGTAAGCACAGCGGGCAGGTACTACAAACTTACCCGTTCTTCTCAATCTCAGTATCTGAAAATACCGAGTCTGCACCTCCTCCACCATTACAAACCTCCACACCACCACCATCCTCATCATCAAAGTCAGAGGTGTTCAGGAAATCAAAGCTTTCTAAAGCACTTTCAACTGTTAGACTTAAACTGGAGGACCTGCTTCGGCTTACTGCTGGCTTGCACTGCAAAGGCAGAATGAACCAATGAAAACCCCAGATATTAGCTACTACAAGAAAATAACAAAAAAAAAAGATAAAGCTTAAAACTTCAAATTCTTCATTTTATTTTTAAAACTTCATTTTATTGGGTGTTTCATTTCAAGCCTTCATATTCATAGCATATACAATCAAAGCCTGAGAACTGGGAAAAGCCTTTCATTCCTCCTCCCCTCATGCTACGCACTCTCGTCCCCAAAGGAAAACCCTCAAAGGCAAAATTTAATGTGTTTTATAGAAATGAGAAGTACTTCTTGAATCTGAGTTTCGCAGCTCTTGGCATTTTCCAAAAGGAATGATGGGAATTAATGCAATGGAAGTTGAAAGGGGAAGGCACATTCCTTAATTGCTGTTCTAACTACAGAAGCCAATTTATACATATCCAGTGGCACTACCTGATTTATTCCAGACGTAACACTAACAGACCTTAGCCAGGAATGAATTTGGTCCCATAGCCACACTTTTATTAATGGAATGAGAGGACTTTTGTGGCCTTTGAAGCCAAATGGATTACCAAGGAAAAGCCAATAAGGCATCAGATTCCTAGGTGACAGAGAAAGGCAGTATTGTAACTCAGAAAATAACAGTGCTAGAGAGGGGGAAAACCATCCCACCTCACTGCAGGGAAGAAATGCAAAGGAAACCTTGCTGCTGCTGTAGGAAGTACGAAAGACCCTGGCCCCATGTGGCAATTCATCCACATGTGCCCACAGAATTGCTTCTAGGGTCATCCTGAAGAATCAGATGTAACTTGAGGGATCATCTCCATTGGTTGGTGCAATGACTTCCACGTCTTTCACACTGTGATTATTTGATCAGAAACAGACATGAACCACTGGTGCCATTACACAAGCCACATCCTCCAGTCCCCAGCAGGAGCCATGACTTTGTCTCAGCTCACAGAAAAATGCATTGGCCTCTGAGGAGTTCAGATTCAGCACCAGCTGCTCTACAGGGAACTGAAGAGGGAAGGGAGTTGGAGTTCTGTTTGCGATTTGTTTGCACACAAATGGTCATACATTTGTACTTAGGATGTTTGAGTCCTTAAATAACCATACAGTCATTAGCTGATCAAACACACTTCCCAACACATCTGTGACAAGGCCAAGTGCTGTACCCTGCCTCTTGTGCAGCACCAATGGTTTCAGCTTCCATTTCTTTCAGGGCTTGGTAGTGCAGCTTCTTCAAGCAAACGCAAACAGGAAGATGTGGGCCATCTTCTCTGCACATCTAATATGGCCAAGAGAGGTTTCTCCAGCTACACCGGGATTCCGGCTCAACTTGTCTGCATGAGGAGCCCATGCAGCCCTTTTCTGAATGGTTGTTGGTGATGCTGAGTGTCAGTCTGCGAGCTGATCAAAGGTGACACCCAGACTCCAACAGATCTGGAAGAGGTGTCCATCTCGAGTGTGCAGGAATCCTGTCAGCACATCCTCTCTGCCCCCATCCCATGTCTGTCTGTTTGTAACTTCTGATAAAGCAGCCTGAATAAACAGTCTCCATTGACTCTCTGCCCCTTGGATAGTTGACCTCTTTGTTCCAAGTTAGAAAATAATAGTAATGGTACCTCTGCCTGCTCAAACCTCTCTAGGAATAAATAATGCAAGGAACAGGGTCTGCAGGCTGTCAAAAAAAGCACTTAACTTGGGAAAGTACCATGCAGCTGTAAACACCAATGGAAATAGGGAGGTTAACAAAGTTTCTTTGTAAAATGATAATGCAGAAGATTATGTGATTCCCTGCTTCCTCCTCAGCCATGTTTTTGAATGATGAGGCTTAAATGGCTGGCAGACCAGCTTGCATATGAATATGAAGCATTTGAAATGATTATTTCCCATACAATACTGTTTGCAGAGTAACCTGTCATGAGTTGTTATTCATGGGGGAAATAGTAGTAAACATATTAACAACACACATGCAAATCCCTTTTCTTCTGCTTTTTAATGTTATTCTCTGCATCTTGATGTAATGACAGGATGTCTCTCATTATGAAAATGGATGAGGGAAAAAGGAAAAGGCCATGCCTAGGTGTCATGGGGACAGCAACCTTCAGCGATACTTGTGCTTCTAAATCCCTTTGGCAATTTAGAAAATTCAGCTTCTATGGCTACAAGGCCTGATCCTCAGCTAGTGTAGTTTTGCACAGCTCCATGGAGTTCAGGGCTGGTATGCTAAAGTATACCCACTGAGGATGTGACTCATAGATTTCAAAGGTAAAATTTGGCTATATTTGATCTCCAGTGTGGCACAAGCAATGGGTTCACATGTGGTGATTAACAATGGTTCACAAAGCATTCAGAGAAGGGTGTAATTTAATTACCCTTCTGTCATAGCACCTTTTTCTCTCTCCCCCAGGTTTTGATAAAAGATCTTTTGCCACAAGGCACTGATAAGCACATTGCTGACAACAGTTTAAAAATGCAACATTGTGAACGGATGGTCCAAGCAGGAGCAAATCTACTGCTACCAGGGAATTCTACTATTCTCCAGAAAGCCAACTTTGATGTTTGCGAGGCAGGTGAGGAGAATTTACCTGCTCAGATTTTCTTTAGGGTAGTATTTTCTGAAAATGTACTCACTTTTAGGATGTCATCTAGATGCATCACTTCTTGATCCAGGTCCTGAAACTCTTTATACTGCTCTTTATGTGGCTCAAGAGCTAAGAGAAGCCCTTGCAAGGCTTCCTCAATGCTTCCATCGAGATAAGACTTATATCCTTCTGATTCCCCACTAATGGATCCCTCACATGGCAGCCTCTCTGGGGTCAGAGGTGTCTCTGCCGATGTAAGCCTTTTGACCAGCTGCTTCGTGATGTTGCCCTCATAGGTATCCAGCTCCACAGGCTTCAGTTCTGAACCTTCATCTGTGTCCTGCAGGAGAGATACCGGGACACTCGCTTCTACAAAGACACCATTGCTCCCAGCATCAGAGATTTTTTGGCAAATTTCAGGAGCTGCCCTCGGGGTGTTCTTGTTCTCAGCCACCGCTCCCTCTCCGTGGGACAGCAGGTCCTTTGGCTCAGCAACAGAGTCTCTGCGGGAGTCGCTGCTGGCACAGTCTAGGCTTGAGCTCTGGGAGGACTCACGGGCTCGGTGCTGGGTGGGGGTCGCAGTGATGTCAGGGCTGGAGCTGACATGAGCAGACGAGGACTCTGCTGGGTTGGCAGGGGACACGGCGTCTTCGTAAGGCAGGTCACCAAAAGTGAAGGAGAGAGGCCGCTTCTCAGCGGCCGCTGTCCCATTTTCAAATACGTCATCCGGCAAATTCGACTGAAAAGGTAACAGGGAGAAAATGCTTTTCATGCAGCATTGGAAAGAGGATAAAAATACAGCATGTGTCCAGGAAAGAAAAAGGCAAGGAAGAAGATTAAAGAAGCATTCAAGACTTGAGAGATGGAAAAAATATTTCAAATCAAACTTCCGCTTTCATCTGGCACAGGTCCTCAATTTCAGCATGAAAACTGCTGGAAAACCTGGGCTCAGCATCTCTCTGTTAAATAGAGAGCTCTAGGAAATGATCTCCAGAAGAGGGATATGAATTCTGCTCACCCTACTATAGTCTCTCAAACAGCATTTCCAGTACACTGCTCTAGTTCCTGTACCATGGCTGTTTTTAATATGATTGTACGTAAGCCACCTTGCCTGCATTTTCCTACTCATTATAGATTTCTGTTCTACTTTTTTTCTGACTTCTAAAGTAGCAATCTGTAAAACATAGCACAGTTTGCTCCAAAAGTTTCTCTAGTGTCATGGTGGTTAAATGGTGATAGTACTGTGCTCTTTCTTTTTATCCCCTGTCCTGCATGTGGCATGGATGTCTGTAACAATTGTTGAACAAGAGTTACTGGGGAGTCCCGTCCAACGTGAGTTTCTGCTGAAATGAGTCAGCAAAACTGGTGGTGTATTGAGCAGGACACGGATCATTTAAGATCCAAAACCAGCCTATCAGGGCAGATATATATATACATATATATGTTCATCTCTGACTTATGTATGGGGGAAAATCACTGTAGGAGTCACAACCTGCCTGTCTGACCTACAGGCCTTGCTTTGTTATGTGGCCAGCTCACGGAAATGCATGGCACAGATGGGAAAGCAACTACTATTTTGCTGACAGTTTGCTGGAAAGGACTGTAGGCATTCACATGTTAAGCTTAAGGTTTAAGCACCCAAAACTTGAATTTTTTTCCTAGTATTATTAGCAGCTTTTTTCCCTAAACATAATCATAGTCAAAGGTTTATTTCTTCTTTCCCTTGACATGAGTATGCTTTTAGCTTCTGAAAGTCATGTTACTAGGCAAATGTAGAGCGTCAGTCAGTACAGCAGGTGATTTTTAAGAACACTGTTGGCTTGTATTCCTGCCCTGCTCTCTGCCCACAGATAGTTGACTTCTGATCATTATCTCTATGGAAACCAAGAGGAATTTTGATTTAATGCGAGCTGCATGGGCTCACAGCTATGTCCTGCCCTCTAATCAGTCAGCAAAATGAGTGAGTTGCGACAGAGAGCAACACATGAAGCATGCGTGGGAATGGAAATGCCACACAGGAACCGAAAAGATCCTTCACCACATGAAAACCAGGACTCACATATAGCTCTAGCCCTGCTTTTGGGCTTAGCCTGAGCGATGGCAGGTCACTAAAAGAGCGACTGCGACGAAGCTTGTCAAAGAAAGTGTCTTGAAGAGCATCTAAGATTGTCAACTTTGGCCTGTCTTGCAGGGGATGCAGCCATTTCTTCAACAGTTAAAGCAAAGAGGGTGTGAGGAAGGGCAAGTTAAATGAATGCTTTGTAGCAGAGTACTAAATTACAGGCATGGGATGCAGCACTTGTAAAGTTAATCTCTGTACAGATGGCCTGATTAAGCATTCAGAATTCGATTCATGCAAAATGTAGGAACACCCTGTGAATATCTTCAGTACAGGGGTAAATTTTATCACAGGATACTTAAAAATACTTGTGCTATAATAGTTGTTTAACTACTGTTGCAAAATGAGAACACATTTTTCAAAGATTATTCAAGTATCACAGCAGTCAGGCAGGAAGGATAGGTATGCATTAATTGACCACATAGTTTCAAAGATGCCAGGATCTTAGTCACCTTCTTTTAGGATTAGCAGCTAGGAATGCACTTGCTTTATAAGTATTTATAAGGGTAACCTGCTGGAACCAGGGAAAAAAAAGCTTGGACATGTAAAGCAATGAAATGTTTGCAGTGTTTGAACTGCTCTAAGGTTTCTCATTACATAAACACAAAGCCAAACAGAGCTTACAAAGAATGAGTGGTCCTTGAATGTTGGTGTTTCAGGAGTGCCTTGGCTGTACATGGACATTCTCCTCTGGAGAGCAGATGCCTTGCTCACATTTCCTGTGGATGGGGTCAAGTCTTCAACATCAAAGGGGCTATGGATACACAAGCAAGAGGGGAGAAAATAAAAGGCTGTTAGGCTGAGCAAGAGGGACTTTCAGGTCCATAGAAAGCATTTTTGAAAGCGTGGTTTATTAGCACATCAAAACCCAGAGGTAGCAAGTCTTTAAACTGAAGTGTTTAAAGAAAATGTTGTTAATGAGACAGCAGTCTCAGAAGTGTGGTTTTCGGTTCTGATAAAAGCGTTCCCTCAGAAATCATTTATGCAGTGTAGTCTGATGTTATTCTTCTCACATGAAAAGTATTCTTGGATTTGAGTTGCCAAATGTCACACATACTAATGAGAAAGGTGCTCAACTATTAATAGAGCTGTTGCATTATAAAGGAAACCAGGAGCTGTTATTGCTGGCTTCATGTTTATTGCATTACAAGAAAGAGCACACATGATTGTAAAAAGTTAAATGCATCAATGCTTCTTCAGAAATGACATTTACTTCTTTCATAAAAATGCAGTGAGAATTGGGTTTGTATCCTAAGGCTACCAGCTCACCTATGCTGACCAATGTGAATAGAAAACACCAAGAGATTTCCCATCACTCTTGTGGTGTATGAAGCCCTTAAAAGCCAGCTTTTCAAGTTGGGCCAGCTCCTGAACTTTGCTATGCTAGTGTAAATCCATAAACCCAGCACTGATTTTTACATTGATTTTTAAAAATATTAAATATATATATATGAGCACTCAGTTATATCCCATTTTTCAGCTTTGAAGTAAGCTTTAGGCAATTCTGAGATCTATCATCACTAAGCAGTTCCCATACCTTGTAATGTCAGCACTTACCAAAGCTAATTTAACAGCTGAAACTAGGCACAACCCTCTTTACCACAGGAAAAGCAGGCAAACTGTGGTTGACCATGAACTACCTCTCATATTTCAAACTTGGGCCACAGTTCCTTCACAGCAGGGAAAAATATGGATAGAACAACCCACATGGATGAACCCTTTTTCTTTGGCTGAAGTTTTACAGCTGATTGCTTGATTGACCAACTGACCAAGGAATTCTACTTACTACCAGGTGATCTCAAGGTTCAGCTTTACTGTGCCAAGGTCATTAATGTCTACTGCAACCACCTGAGGCCGAGCTGCAAACAGGTCTTTTGTCTCGCAGGTTACACTTCCCACAAGGATATGAGTAGCAAGCCCTTTAACTTCTGTGACCTGCAAGAGGCAAGAACAGGATATTTAGGACCACACAAAGCATTGCAATCCTTAATCCCAAGATAATAGTTTTGATTGTCTGGCCTGGCCCCCTTACTAAAAAGCTTCTAAGATACGATTGTTTGTTGCATTGCTTAAGGAAGAAATCTAGGGTTTGGTGGTGGTTTTGTTTTGGTTTCTTTAAGAAATGCTTAGTTGCATATGATCACGATTCCATGTTTTCTCTATGGTTTTTATAGGAGTCAGAAGAGAACAACCATACTGGCTCAGACCAATGGGCTATCTAGTCTTGTGTTTGATCTTTTGCACTAATGATAACCACAGCCCAAGGGAAGAGTGAGCACAGCGAGGGCATAGAGGGCATCTCAGCAGTTGACAAATTCCTGACTGGGAATCTCCTGATGTAACTTGCCTAATTAATAATTCCCAAGGGAGCTCTATTCCAGGTATTTCTCTCTTGTAAGGCTGAAGCCATGTAATTGTTTGCACCAAGGGTGGCCTTTGGTGAGGACTTCCACAGATCTACTGTTGAGGAACCACCTCCGTATATGTTGTTACAGTAAGAGTAGAGCACTATTCATATTTAGAGATATATTTGCCTGGAAATTCAGAGTGACAGTTCTATATGCAGCTCCTACACAAACCAGCCTTTGGCTGCTTGCTTGAAAGTCAGTTCTTGAGCCTTTTATGTGAAAGTGTTTGGACAGAGTCCAAAAAGGGAAGAGAATATACACATTAACCTTAATAATAGTGGGATTCTTATGTGCTATAAAAAGGGATCCTCTCCTAATTTTCCACCTTAAACCTGTGTGTTAGATTGAGGAGAGTGACTCACTGTGTGTCACAACTTGCCTTTCATTGAAAACCTACTGTCTCACACATTTGGAATTATTTTGGTTGTGGGTTTTGTAATCACCTGCATTTTTTTTCCGTAAAGTCTCTGCAGTGTCTAAGTGGGCCATTTCCTTCAAGACTTTCAAGACATTCTTCTGTTTAAGCTACCTAACCAGGGACATCTGGAATGGTTTTTAGCAGCAATTTCTAGACAGGGGTCAGAGAATCTCTAGGTTGGAGGCTTATTGGAAAAAAATCATATGGACTTCCTGCCAGGAGAAAACTGTGCTGGGAGGCTGAGGGCAATGAAGAGATGGAAGGGTGATGGAAAGACTCCAGTTTGGGAAGAAAATCTCTCCCACAGCTCTCAAAAACTGATTAGTTTTGTAGTATCTAAACTGGACTATACTACAGCACTTTAGCAGGTGTGTCAGAAATATTAATTATGGCTCATTTCTAAAGAGTTTAATGATCTGCTTCTGTGTTTTTGCTGATGGTGCATGAGAAGGCTGCCTTGCTTGCAGACAAAGCAGTCAGCATGCATACCTTAATGGAGATCAGTCCAACAATGAGAGGGAGGAAAACCATCTCTTCTCCATCCCAGCTTTGCTTGCCATTCACTTCTATTTTGCCTTTCAGTTTCCATCGCTGGCGACCGTAACGCATGAAAATCTAAAAAAGAAAAATCCTCTTATTTTCTTGAGAAATCTGCTCTCACGAGGCACAAATATCAGAAACAGAACTGGGGAAAGGGTCTGAGACAGGCTGGAAGAGTTAGTGGTGTAGGTGCTGCCCATTCACTTCCCATTGAGTCAGAAGGAAAAATCTGCTGGAGGATCTCTATCTCTCAGCTCTTCTAATTGCTCCTTTTGGTAGTTTATCCCTCACTCAAGTTTTTAACTTCACGTAACTTGTTGACTCATAAAAAAGCTGCAAGGCATTTAATTCCATTTACAGGGAAATTGGCAGGGCAAGGCAGATTTGGGAGGGCAGGATGAAAGCACCTGTGGTCCATCCTAACATCTACAACTTGCTGGATCTTCTGCCTTCCCAGGCAGGTGAGCTTTCAGCTATTCCCCATCAGAGACCTCCCCAGCTGCAAGGTTTTGGCTGTCTGATGATGGAAATGAATGACATCCATAGTGCACTAACCCAATTTGAAGTATCAAGAGCAGGAAGACCACTTTGGGAGACACCTCCACCAACTAACTGACCCCACAGAGGAAGCAGGAGTAGAGCAGCAGGAGTCATCTGTCACAGGGAATGAGAGTGGGAACAAATGAATCTATGTTCGAGGCAGCTAGGAAGTACTGGCTGGGGGGATCCACTATCAATCCACTGCAAATTTCTTGCAAGGTTAGTTCTGTTCTGGTAGAGATGGAGGCTTTTATTTTAATCCACTCTAAGTAATAGGCTCCTGATGTTCTCTACTGAAACACTGCAATGACCAGAGATCCTGATGCAGCCTCACAGCAGGCAACATCTGGGTCTCAAGAAATGGTTTTTCAGTGTCCTTCTGCTACTTAGCTCTATGAGGAAGTAGAGCCCATGCAATCAGTAAAGGATGTTTGCAAGGATGTGTTCCATTTACTCTATGTGAATGGGATGGGACATATGCTTTTTTCCAGGGGAATTAGAAACTTTTGTCACAAATAACATTTTTAAAAGCTAAAAAAGAGAAGCTCGTAGTTCTTTGAACAGCCATCACCCAGCTCTCTGCATGTAAAATCCAGGTCTTCTGACAGATGCTCTGACAGAAGCAGACATAGAGAGAACTGCAAGGTTTTTCAGAGCACATATGGGAAAAATAACAGCTGTTTATCGAGGTGCTGTTGTGAAAAGGTTTTATTCATCATGATGCAAAAAGCAGCGGAGGTATGCCTGCCTTTTGATTCTTTTGCTATTTAAGACACAATAAACTCACACAGACATACCTCGTATTGATCTCCTGGGCAGAGCCGAGCGAAGCCAGCCAGACCTGAGAAGGAAAGACACAGAGGGGCTGTGGGAGGCCCTGGGCTGCCAAGCGTGGCTGAGCCCAGAAGTGGGGTGCAGTGGGGTGCCCAGGGCCACCACTGCCACACTTGGACAGAAGAGAGCAACACTCTCCTGCAGCCCCCCAGCTGCTGTTCATATCCCCACACTTACTGCTGCCTGTGCACCCTGCAAACCAACACAGCCCACCCTCTTAATTTTCTATTTTCTTCTTTATTTTGTATAAAATTCATTGGGCTGTGGTTTCTCGCACGTGAAAGATTTGCACCTTCCAGCTTTTTTCCCTATCAGAGCCTAATGTTTCCTTTTATATGAATAGCTATAGGAAAAGGAGACAGAGCTTCCTGACGTCATCCAGCTTCAGACACTCAGCTGAGAGCCCTTCCCATGGTGAGGTGTAGGCGAGCTGCTGATCCCCCTGTAGTGCTGCTCAACGCCAACCCGATCGAGCTCTATGCTTGAACAGATTCCTTTTTAGTGCATCTTCAGAGAGACACAGCAAACAACAGGGGCTCCTTCTGCTTGGCGTTTCCATAACGTTATCATTCCCATAATAGCTGAGTGTCTTTCAATGGTAAGTGCATCACGAAATACGACTGATTTGATCTGTAAAACCAGATCAATCCCATTTTTCCCCAGAGCAGGAGAAGTAGCACAGCAAGGCACTTGTGATCTATGTGTGGTTTGGGGGTTTTTTAAGGCAGGACATGACAAGGCCATTTTTGTATCAGCACTGTGCATATGAAATGAAAGTTTCCTGGGGGACCACACTGAAATCCAAGGGAAATTATCACCCCTCTCCTGGCCTGCTGACCTGCTTTTCTACAGAATTCAACTGGCTGTTTTTCCCACAGAGGGAGCTTCTCCTTTCTCACAGATACCCTCAGTATATAGCCATTGCACTTGCTTTGGTATAAAAACTTGTCCAGCTTTGCCTGTGTGAGCCTAAATCTATGCCTCTAATGTTGCAGTGCCCAAAGAAACCATCTCGAGGCCACATGCAAAGCCTGTGCCAGAGGAAGGGATGCCACAACAGAGTATAAAGGGGTGTGTTAAAATTAAGGCAAGTGTGAGGAACCCTAGTGCTGGCTGCATTGGCAGGGATGAATTAGTCCAGCTAGCTGTAGTGTAGGAGCAACTCAATCCCTGCATGCAGTCATGGACTGTCCCCATGATCTGCTTATCTGCCTCTTCCATTTCTTTGACCAGAAAATAGTTTTCTTTGCTCATTCTAGTGTTTAGGAGAACAGAGAGGCCCTTGCACAGAGCTCATATTACCAATTCCTTACTAATTTATTTGCTGTTTATAAATAATTTAAGATTACTAGCACTCCACCATTGCTTCTCTCTCCTCAGGCATGCTTTTATAAGTGAATTTGATCTCTCCTGGGACACATCACCAAAAGCATGTGAGGAAAATAAAAGGTCCTTATTTTTTTGCCCAGTGGATGAGGTTGGTGAGGAAACTCTAGCTTAAAACTCCATATGGATGTCTAGGTCTGTGAGCTGTGACTGGCCCTACCAGACTGGTCAAGTCTTTTCACGATGAAGAGGGGGCTAAATGCTGACTTGACAATAGGGCTTAAGTACTTTCACAGGAAACAAGTTTTTAATGACTGCATGGCTTCTGGGGACTAAAAACTTGGCAGGAACCAATGGCTCTATCATACAATCTCAAACATCACGCCTTTGTAAAAGCACTGGGCCTTTAATGCAGACAGGGCAGGAGATTGCTTCTGGGGGTCAGCATAAGTAATTAGGGGACAGGGCCATCATGTGGCTGTGGTGAGGAGGCAGGGCCAGCTGAAGCTCACGCAGCGTGCGCATGTCCTGCACGGTGGCTGCTGGTGGTGGGCTCCGTGCTGCAGAGCCACCCGTGTGTCAGGGAGTGTATCGTTCTCCCTTGAGCGAAACATCTGGGCTTTTCACCCCCTGCTGCCCTGGCTCTTCAAACAGCTGTAAGGGCACTTTCCTGTACATCACAACAGGACACACAGATTCCATACAGGAATTTCCACACTGGCTCTCCCTAGTAAATATCAACAACTGGTTAATTCTGACCAGTTAAGTAAGCCTGCTGGAACATTTATTATCTTGATTTTGAAAAATGATTAGGTTTTTTTTTTCCCCACAAATATCAGTCATAAAAGCTCTGTGCAGCTCCCCTGCTTCCTGACAGCATTGTGTAGGTTGGCTTGCTTTCAGTGTAAGTGACAGAGGGCACAAAATAAAAATAACTTTCACTGGAATGGCTAGGAACAGATAAGCTTTGGGGAGAGGAATGCTTTGATTTTAAATTAGATCCTAAAGTTAGCTGGATATGCTGCAGTATAACTTAAGCAGAAACTTGCTGTGTGATCTGCAGGCTTTTGTGCCAGAGCTGCTGCAAGCCTTAGCAATAGCGACGGCTGTATTGGCCTGTAGGATTCCTATTCCTAGGGAAATCTATCTAGATAGAAATCTCAGATGCCCTAATTAGAGAATACTTAATACAGCATTTCTCTTTGCTGTTTTCTAATTTGGGCTTCTTTACATGATGCAAACCGTGTTCAGAAGCAGCTGCTGCTTGTGCTTTGTGCTCTGCTCCTGCATGTGAGTGCAGTACCCACCTTCTCCAGAGCCCTTGGGTTCTGCCAGAGGATTTGGCATCCCAAAGGGAAGGGGCCAGACCTCTTCAGCCAAGACATTTGTGACACTGTGACACCTTCTGCAACATGTCCCACTGTCAGGAGCTGTGCACTGCCTTTAGAGCAAGTAAAGGAATGCTCCAAGGGAGCTGGAAAATCCCTTCATACACTCTGTGACATTGTTTCATTCAGCATGCCCATGCTGTGGTTCTGCTGTGTGTCCCTGAACAGAAATATCTGGCTCAGTCTCTGTGTGTTCATCTAAAACCTGAGGGATGGGGCTAGAACTCCAACATCTGCTGCAACTGTTTTCCCTAATATGAGAGCACAGAGTAGCTATTTTAATTTAATCTAAGATTAAGCTTAATCTTATGCAATGCAATCATAGAAACAACTGTGACAAGGCAGGCAGAATCCAAACCTTGTATGAGATTTGTGAGCTCTCAAAACTCCACCAGCAATACTGTGGATGTTTTAAATGGCAAGATACCAAGTGAAGAATTAATTGTTCATGAATATTTAGATGCTGATTTTGTTTTATAGAACTATTCTCATGCCAGTGACTGAAGATCCAAAAAAGATATCCTCTCCCAGTCTCTTCTTTAAGACATTGAGTATCAAAGGGATGACAGCATTAGCAATCCCTGATGATCCACTGAGGCTTTAGGTAAAACTGATTCCATTGTATTCAAACCCATAAACTCCGCTGTCATAAAGACAAGGAATAAAATGGAAAGGTGAATGCTATCACAGAATTATCTAGGAAAACTATTTCCAGCTTTTTGCTGTTTTTACATTTGGTCAAAAATAGTATTGGTCACAATTAGCAAAAGTAAGATTTAGAAATAGCTGATGTCAGATTAAGAAGGTATTTTATATTTCAAGTTCAGCTCCATAGAAATTCAGATAATTTCCCAGTCACCTTCTCAAAGAATTACTGAAATAAAGGCAAAAATTACAGCAGCCCTTGAAATTGAATTGCTTTGGCTGTTGGGAGGAGTCTTTGTGGGAGGTAATTAGTCCAGAAAACAAAAAGCAGAATCTCAGAAAGTCTGTAAGCATTTGTGCTCCTGTTTCTGTAATCCTTTCCAGTGGGCAGGAGTGTAAATTGGGGGTTTGAAGGCTCAGCAATGGGTGGGGGAGTGGGAAACCCCATCTGTCATAAATGCTTGTCACACAGCATGTCTCAATTCCCTCACCAATGTGTGCAGCAACTCCTACTGTTTCTGAGAAAGAAGGGAAAGGTGAAATGGCACTTACCTTTCATCTTGATGCAAAACTCCCCCAATAGGTTTTCCAGCTCTGCTTCTATGGTACACATGTTCTGTGTTGGAAAAGAGAACAGTGAGGGCACACAAAACTTCTCTGGGGTTTTTTTTTTAAGGTCTGTTTGTAAGGATAGATTCTGTTAGACAAATTAAAGATATTTTGCAGTAAAATCAATCTCAGAGCCATCCTCTCTGTTTAGCTATGTCTGGCCCTAAAATATGGCAGCTATGCCTGTTTTTTTTTGACACTGCAACCCCGTGCTCCTCTGCTGTTGTGTGCTAATCCTCCTAACAGCAAAAGGAGGATTTGCCCTTGGAGCATAACCTGCTCACTTTTCTGGTCCTCTCCAGCCAGGACTTGTGCCAACAGCAGCAGCTCTATGCCAAAGTGTCTCCCAGCATGATTTAATCTCTCAAGAAACATTGACTACGTTAAGAAAGAAGACTGAGAGACTGGGTATTAGACCCTCTGCAGCTCTTTCTTCAGATTTTGGAAGGTTGTCTGTCACAGCTTGTGTGCCAGGATGTTTGCAACACTATTAGACTGTTGTTCATTATCTACTGCCTGTTTAATAAAATGGATCTTGATCACAGCAAGTGCAACACAGAGTACACACAGTACACACAGCATGTGTGTAGGCACATGATTTCCAGTCACCCTGCCATCCCTAAACCTGCAGGCAGGAAAGAGGTAGTTGGAGTTTAAGTAGGTTTGGGGCAGATTTATGTTTTTGTGCTGTAGTTCCTAGGTATATCCCTGCTCTCATAGAGTCTAAACTGTTATTTCAAGGAACTCTTTGGGCCCACATAACCTGTCTTTGTCAGTCATCAGGTATTCACCTGAAGAAAAACAAATACTAATTCTTCTTTGCTGAGTTTACTTTTATCTCTTCTATCTGGATGAAACCCTCCCTGAAATTAGTGGCAAAGTTCCCATGGCTTTCAAACAGTGTGAGAGTGAAAAGAATGAACTGATGAGGATGTACCTCTGTGTACTCCTTGTAGCTCCTGTTGATTTCAGTCAAACTCTCTCGAGCTGCTTTGCTGGCAGGAGACATTGCAAAAGCTTGCTTCATTTTGCTGGCACCATCACAGAGACGTCTTTGGATACAATAGGCTTCATAAAGCTCATCCACCTAGTGGGAACAAGGAAAGTGTACTGAAAAAAAAACCAGAAAACCCAGCAAAATAAAAACCAACACAATGAAGTCATTTGCATTAAAAGAAAACTCAGCCAAACCATTATATCCAATGGAGGGGCTGAGGAAATGAAGCTGTGATAGTGTTACAGTCTATGGAAAAGAAACATAAGATAAAAGTAACTTCCACTGTAAGTTACTTTTTTCCACTGTAAGTACAAGTAACTATTGTTGTTCTGTTGAGTCAAAATCTCAACAGAGCAACAGTAGATGCCAGCAATTCACCTTCTCCATGCCTCTAAGCATTGCTACTCATGTTCTCCCCATCCTAACAGTGAGGCAGGAATGAAGCCAGCTTCTCAAACATCTTGCTGTGGAAGAGCTCTTTAAAAGGCAACTGCAATGCCCCCACTGCCAAATGCAACTGGAAGTGGTAAATGGCACATTTAACAGGGTCAGCAGTGGCTTTGGTTCCCCAATATCAGCCATGGATCAAGGCTGTTGCAATATTTGACTAATAGGCAGTTTTGGAAGCTGGGAATGATATTTTGAACTCTTACCATCCATCCTCCAGAAACTGAGTCATACCAAAAAAAAAAACAAGTGAAGTGCTTGCAAGCAGCTGATGTCAAGCCAAAAAAGAATTTTGAACTTCAACCCCCCCCCCGACATTTACATCTAATCATCTTCTTATGCTTCTTCAACATAACTTAGGGACCCAACATGTTGTAAGTGCTATGTTTTGCAAAATATAGTCACACACTGTTTGAAGTCTCACCTGGATCTAGCTTCAGAGAGGCAATGGATTCACACACCTTGTGCTTTGGTCTCCTTTTCTCTCTAATCCCTGTACTGAACATATACATTTACTCCAACCAAGTAATATATGTACGTATAAACACCAGCTATATATAGTGGCTCATATTTTTACAAACTGAATCTGTCAGATACAGAAGATGTGGGCTTTCTAACCTATCAGGGTGAGGAGAAGAACAGGAATGGAAGAAGCTGTCTCTTCTTTCTGCTTCTAATGTCCCTCCTAAAACAGGATGATATTTGGGTTTTACCTAAAATAACTCTTTCCATTGTTATCTCTGAAATCAAGAGGTCACTCTGTGTGCCACAGTGCACCTGCTCAGTAACAGATTTTCAGGGAAGAATTTCTCTCTGTGAAAGCATCCAGCACCTTGGCTTCCATCAGTCTGTGACTTTGTGTGCTGCATTAGAGATGAGCCTGATGTGACAATCCAGGCATGTTTCAAATCCCATTTTCCAAGCCTGCTTAACCTCTAACAAAAAGCGCTGTTGCTAATTTGTTTGGAACGGGACTTGTCTTCCTGATGGCTTCAAAGCCTTGGGTCAATTTTTACAAGGCTATCTTGGATAACTGGTGGCTGCACATAACTGTTCTGGGTAGGGTGCCCTCTGACCTGAGGGCACCCTACCCAAAACGGAATGCTTTGCAAAGTGAAAGAGTTCAGCATAAGGTAATGAAGACACAGGTAGTATTTTGCCATTTGGAAGTTACAAAAAAAGCTTTCTGCACTCATACTCACTCCTGTTTCTCTTGCAAGCCAGCAAGCTAAAGACAGCTACTATAAATAGCTGTCACTTGGTAATTACTTCTGACATTAGAGTGGAGCCTTGTTCTGGGATTGATATGCTGCTCCTGCCCATGTGAGTGTGGCTAGGACATGCTCATCTGCTCTCCAAGCATGTGGGATCTGTTGTGCACTCCGTCTTCCTTGCTTTGCTTCCTTTACAGAGCAGTGGCAGGTAAAAGACAGAAGGCCTCTCTGTGTCCCTGATTAAATACTGCTAAAAAATCTCCTTCCTATCGTTAGAAACAAGGTTTCTCCACCTGCCCAAGCCTGTGGCTGTACCGCCACACACTCGGTTCCTTTTGTCTCTGTTGCCTGGGTTACAGAGAATGAACTCATGTAGTTGGTAAGCCTGAGTAACACTGACCAGCGCTACCTCTTGTGTTTGGTGCTTTTCACTCTTATTATAAACCCAGAAACCATTAGCTCTGAGCAGGCTGAAGTGGGAAGGATTTGAATGGAAATGTTCTTCAAGTACTAATTTTTGCCATTCATGCTGCCAGCAAGAGAGTAGGTGGCTTGGGGAGCAAAATCTCAGTCTATCACCTCATGATTTATATTTTTATTTTCAGCTTCAAGAGTAAAAGAGGACTGAAATTAAAAGCTTTGGATAGGTTGTCATAATTAGAGAACTAGAAGCTGCACAAATGCTTTTCAAATGACTCTCAAAAGACATTTCATCTGTCAAAAATAATTCATTCCTTTGTCAGGCTCAAAAAAGCAACTAATCACTAGCAGATATGTTTATAAGTAAGAGAATACATGCCATGGATTTTATCCAGCTCTAACACGTATTAGTGTAAATCACAAGTACCTCCACTGATATTCTTACCACTGCATTCAAGTGGATGTGGGCCCCAAACCACGCAGCAAAAGCATTAGCAGTGAAATCCAGGAATAAATCCAAGCTAGCTGCTGTGTGCTAGAGATAACTGCTGCATTAAATTGCTTTCAGATGCAACTCTCTTTCTACCTAAAGTCTGACAATAAGCATGCTGTGAGATAGATTTTCCCCAGCAAGTCTCCAACCCTATGTTCTCTCTGTACCCAAAATCATGTGGGAGTGTCTTGGGGCATGGCTGGACCTTGGGATCTAGGTGGAAACTCTTTCTTTGGCTCTGACCACCCGCCTATCATGGAAAAAACAGCAAATCTGGGAGCGGCCTCCCCAGCACAAAGGGGCAGCAGGAGGCCAAGGGTTTGTTTCCTCAATAATATAGGAACAGATGCAGAAGAAAGATGATAGGAGAGACCTCATTACCTTGCTAATGTGGAACTCCAGCCTTCTCATGTATCTCTCAACTGCTTTGATTTGCTGAAAGAGAGGAAAAGGCAGAGGGTGAGGCACCTTTAAATAAATCAGTAAGACACTGCCACGCTAGCTCTGCTAGTCCCCATGGATCCAAGATACTCCTCCTTAAAACACACAGGATCTCCTTGACCATGAATCTGGAATCAGTTGTCCCACCCTCCTACTGCTAAGCTGCTGCTGACAATGGAGCACCTTCACTCCTTTACCTAATGTATATTTTTAAATAAGAGTTTTTATTTGATGGAATTTCTCTAGGTTTTTCTAATTATTACTAAAAAAAAAAACAAACAAACAAAAAAAAAAACCCCAACGAAGAAAGCAGAGCTTTTTTCAGGTTAAAAAATAATATTTTCAGTACTTTGAAATCCCGTATTAATATTGATCAGGTTTTGCATTTCAAGATCCATTGTCTTCCTTAGCAAGCTGGTTTTGAGAATAAACCCAAGCTTGGCATTTTAACTGAAAAAAAAATAAGTCAGACTTGTTCAGGAAATGTTTTTGAAAGCTTTTCTTTCACCCCAATTTTCATGCAGGGAAAATATATTTTCAATTTCTCTTTCTTCAGAACTGGCAGGAGCAGGAATGAACTGGGGCTTGTCCTGGATCCCCCCCCAAGCCCCCTGGTGTGCACCTATCAGCCCCCATCTGACTGGAGCTGGCTGAGAAAATTTGTGCAAGGAAATGGATTTAATGGCTGTCAGCTGACAGAAAAAGGAAGTCTCTCCTCTGCTTCCTTCCTTCCTTGCTTGGCAGGGGTCTGTCTCTCTGTCTGTGCCCATCTCAGAGCCAGTTTGACCTGGCAGACCTCAGAAAGAGGGTTGGTGGGGTAAATTTGATGCCAGATTAGTGAGCACACTTTGTCTGATGCTGCATTAGTGGGCAATACCAGAGCCCCTGGGAAGACGAGTGGGATTTCTCCATTTGAAAATGCAGGTGTTGGCATGACTAGCAGATCCCTCTGAGAAAGGTTTCCATGTAGGGATATTAATGCTTCCTTGCAAAATGAGCATTAAAGGGAGTAGCATACCTTATCTAAATCGTACAGGACTCCCTGCAACGAGAACACAAAAACGATTAATTTTGCAGCACAACAGCACCATGAGAAAACAGTGTTTGACACTCAACAGAAATCACAAACAAGATCATGGCTAGAAGGGAAGAAGAGCATCAGTGCAAATTCCCTGTATCCCACACCCAGCCCTTGGCTGCTCCAGCACCTCAAGAAGGCCACTGTGCACCTGCACGATGAAAAAGCACGGCACGTACCAGGCGTGAGTTTCTTTTCATGTCTTTTAACTGAGTAGTCAGCTTATCCAGCTCTGTCTGGTGAACTTCCAGATACTCACTGCAAACACAAACCAGAGAACGATGCATGAGCTCTGCAGCACATACTAAGCTGGCTGATGACCATCCTAAAAGAAAATTTGCCTGACAAATGGTTTTCCTCACTGGATGTGTTTACAGACAAAAACCCCTTTACGTTGATCTGTCCTAAAAGCAGCTCCCTGCTGCCTTTTTGGGAATAAATAGGAGCCCACTTATTTAACTGTGTATAAGAGCTCGGTGTTGTCTTTACACTGAACAACCAGTTTGAAGTAAGCTAATCTGCTGCTTAGTTTATGGCCTGGTGCCTTCCAGTCGCTGCCCCTGTATCTGGCTGATAAAAGCCCTGTTATCATCTGGGATGTTATCTGAAAGGCAATACAAGCCTTTGATAGGACTCTAGGAAACTCAGAAGGAAAAAAAAAATCTGATGTTGAAATCCCAGACTTTGGGAGCTTTTCTGAAAATGTGAATGGAACTGGGATTCTGCCTCCTGTATTCCTGTTTCCCATACAAATATTTTAGATACTAAGTGTCACAATCCAGACTTCAAGAGGTGTATGTTCATCTCTTATGAGGAAGGATCCCTGTTCTTGTTTCTCTAGGCTCTAAAATGTCATCGAAAGCTTCAATCAACAAGCAGGATAAAAGCTCTTACTTCAGGCCACTCTTCAGGGCTCGGTAGACCTCTTCCATCCTTTTAGGCTGGGGTTCTTTGGGCGTGGTGCTGTTCTTATGGCCCAAATTATGCATTTTCTTCACCTTTGCTTGGGGCTTCTTGAGCGCAGAGGAATTTTCAATAAAGGAGTTACACCTGCAAAATGAACATCAAAGAGGAAGAAACCCCTATAAATCATAGAAATCTCAAAGGACTATAGCTTGAAGATGTCTTCTGATATCTCTGCTAGCAAAAAAAGCATCTGCTTCTGTGCCGGCCAGTTAAAGGACTGCATTTCTTTACATGTTAAGAATCTGAGCAGCCTGGGATATGTGCTTCCAAGACATAAATGCTTGTCTGGAAATGCAAGGCCAATTCTGAGGCTGGTCAGACATTTCTCTGTCTTATACCATGCCTGTCCTAACTCACATTAGAGAGCCCATGAGAGAGCTGAGCTACATCCAGGTGTGCTAAAAAAGAAGGGAAGCCCAAATAATCACAGGTGTAAAGCCTGCAGATCCTAAGGAAGATTGAGATTTGATTAAGAGAGTTTCTGGAGAACAGCATCATACCACTAGTCTTCAGTACGGAGTGTATGGCAAAGTGAGGACAGTTGTGCTGCATACAGGTGCCACCTTGGGGACTTTGCTGGTGGTCAGCATCTAACAACCATCATTAACTTGGGCTGACAACAGGAGTCAACCCTTTACCTTGCTGTTACTCAATTGCTAGCTGCTGGTTGGCACTGGGAGACTACACAAACTAAAATCAATTGTAAAGAAGCCTCTGGGAGCACCCAGGACTGGATGGCTTGGGCATACCTGACTCAAAGCTCTAAGTCCTGTCTAGCTAAGGGGCAGTGCACAGAAAGGCTCTGCAGCCAAGCTCATGGAAAGAGCTTTGTTTAGAATTCGTAGTGGTGCAGCAATGAGAAGACTGTCTTTTAGGCAGCAGTGGTCTTAAACAGGAGGTGATGGCAAGTGCAATGCTTCTGCACATTTCACATGTTGAAAAGATCACTGCATAAGTTAAAATGATTCTCTGAAATTCTCTCACAGCTCTGAGGCATGTGAGGAAGCCCTGCACTAATGAGGGAGGGGCAAACAGGCAGAGGGTAACAGCTTAGTTATACAAACAATATGTAGAGACATTTTAGCCTAGGACACTTTATTTGGCAGAGACTCAGAGAGAAAAAAGTCCTCTCTCACCTCCTTTCCTCTTTCATCCTCTAAAGCCCAGGACTCCCTTACAGCCTGATTTTGAAACTCCCCTTAGAGAGCAAGGGCACTTGCCTGGACCGTCGTTCCTGAAGCCCGCTGAAGCCAGCGAAGGACTGGCTTCTAATAATCCCATTAGGACCTCCTGGGGAGAATGAATGTGATCCTATTGACATGATTTCAGGGAGCCTTGGAGATATTCCTGAAAAACAACAGAAAGCATGTCAGTGAGGCTGGAGTTACGGCCAAAGGCAGGCAATGAGGCGGGACAGCCTGGTGTCCATCCGTGACATTAAGGGGTACCTGAACCCCACGAGGGGCTGCAAGCCAGAGCACAGATCTGTTTGCATTTCCAAATCATCCCCACTCAAAGCCAAAAGAGCCCTATTTTAACTTCTGACTTCCAGCCCAGGGTCTACTGAAAATGTACCAGAGAGGGTCTGGATGTGGGACTAGAAACCAGATACTTCAGTGTGATAATCCCAGTGCCATCCCCAATATCTGCCATGCCTGGCATGCTTCACCCCCAGCCCCAGTGTCCCCCATCTGTCCTAGGAATTATTATGGGAGAGTGCAGAGCTCTTAGGAGGCACTCACCATCACTGCAAAGTGTCATTACATACGATAATGATTTCAAAAAGGATTGATACATCGTGAATGCCCTGCAGCTCCCCTTTGATCCTTGCTCCCATGGCTGCTCAGCCCAGGGGTGCTGAGAAGGAAGACACGGTGGGTGTATGTGCAGCCATGACATGTCGTGATGAGAGGGAGCCGTCCACTGTGAAGGGAGAGGAGCAAACAAGCTCCAGGCACTGTATGCTCTGCATTTCATGTGTCCGGGGGGCCTCAGCAGGGAAGAAGCCCTTGCCCTCTGTGTGCTCATTTCCAATGCCCAGCTTGGCATCTGCACTAAACTAGGATGATTTCAATCCATCCACAAATAAATAGCGGGGAAGTGCTACGGTTCACAGCAGCTCTATCTGCTGCCACAAGGGAAAAGGGGGATGCCTTTATCTTCTTTTTCTCCTTAACCCACTGTTTTTCTTGTCTCTGCCCTCGGCAGACAATTAAATTGATTTTTCTGCTGGCTTGGTTTTGTGCTGCTCTGGCAAGAGGAATGGCCCTGCTGATCTGTGAGGAGCACCATGGCCTACACAGGCCAGGCAGCAGGGCAGGGAGCAGGAGGAAAATTGGGATGCTGGAGAAGAGAGAGGGAGCTGGTCAGTGGGTGCTGCCAGACACGGCTCCCCCATCCTGCAGGACCCATCCCCTCACCGCCTCCATCCTTCCTGGGATGTCAGTTCAGCTGATGACACCACTGTACTGTGAAACGGACTGAGAAACTAGGCCAGCTTAAAAATAACCTGACAGAAAATGAAAAAGAGGGATTTCAGCAGTTTTTTTCCATCTATTTTAAAAGCTGGACCCAGCCTGCCCCATGCCCTCAGTCCATTTCACTCCAGTAGCTGGGCTGAGGGATGAGCTTGGTAATGAAGCAGGATCGTATGGCAGGGGCTGGAGCTGCCCGCAGGCAGGGGACCTGATGTTCTGTGAAACTCTGACCTACAGGGCTGAGAGGGTGACAGCAAGTCTAAACTGCCCTCTCACCCCCACAGATGAGGAACAATTGTGAGTGCCCAAAAAAATAGCCATTTGTGAAAGCCAGAGGTCTACACCGTGAGCCTTCACAACTGAACATATTTATTAACGATAAGCACCAGAGCTACGTGGTGCTTGCACGGCAAACATTCACTGCAGAAAGCAAATATGTGGAGAAACATTGTGCACTGCTCAGTTATATTTAATTTGTAGCACTAAGCTGGGCAAATACTCTTTGGGGTGGCAGTAGGTGCCATGGCAAACTACTGTTTCTCTTTGGAGGAGACTGCATTGCTCAAGGAGCTGCTTTCTCAGGAATATTTCTGCAAGACCTCTGCCAGAAACACTTCTTCCAGCATTGCCAGCACTACTGCTAATGAGACATTTTCTCTATTGCACAGTCCAACCAGAATACATCTTCCTGTTTTGGAAGTGAGGGCTGCCCCCCTGACCGAGCAGCCTCAGAGATGCCACACAGCCAAAGGCCGTTTTCTCCTCCCCTGTGGTCAGCAGGTAATGGTACTTCACCGTTCATGTCCCTGGCCTAGCCCAGATGCAGCCCGCCCAGCTCAGGGCTCAGAGAGTTTAACCACAGCAAGGATAAAGCCCTGGGACACAGAAGTTGCTGTCAGGCAGACCAGGACCATGAGCACCTGTACTGGGCAGAAACCCACGGTTAGGGGAAAGGCTGGAGGAGCAGAGAGGCTCTGGAGCAGCTGCTCTTCACAAACTCAGAAGATACCACAGTGAGGATGCACTTTGGCTAACTCACACAGGGATAAACATGCTCCAGCCACAGCTGGAGGTACTTGAGTCTTTGGTCAATGAGAGCCCAAATTTGGCTCTGTACTCACCCCTACATCCATAAGACTCTCTGCACACCTCTGCAGGGCTGAGCTGTGCTCAGGCTTGCTGATATCTGGCACAGCACTTTCCAGGAGGCATTTTCCAGCTCCCAGGGTCAAACCTCACATCCCTATAGATGGTACAGAGTTTCCCTGTGCCAGCTTATGCCTAACAGTTCAAACTCCGTAGGGAGCCACCTCCTGAGAGACAGAGCGGAAACCACCCGACCACAGTACTCTGGGGTCTGCACAGCAACTTCCTTGTGGGTTTGCAAGTAGCCTTTAGACAATTAGGCTGCCATCTGCATGCTCCCATACAAGGATTTGCATTAAAAATCGGGTCCAGAGTGCCAAGGAGCAGAAAATCCCTTGCACGTGTTCAGCGCTTGCATCGCTTGACAGGATGATTAACACACACACCCTGACAACATCTGGAGACCTGGGAGGAGCTGAACAACATTGACAGTCAGAGGAGATTGAGCTGCATAAACACCAACCATTCCTCAAAACAGAAGAGAGAGAAAACAAAACTTGAAGTTGGGTGCTAACCACAACCACACTGGCTATGAAAAGATAAGGGCTTTAGATTCAAAATTGTTGTGAAAGTGCTAGCATCTTCTGTATGATGTCTCTTCTCTATTAATATGAACAGAGTATGAATGGCTTTCATTCTGAACAGAATCTTAGTGTTCAGAAACCGTGCAGAAACACTGGAGCTGTTTTGATTTTCTTTTCCTTTGAGCAAACTTAAAAAATAAATAATCTTGGAAAAGGAATGTACTTATTTATTTTCTTTATTTCGCTCAAGCACTCAGATGCATTTGAAAGGTTTTAGTAGCTAAGACTTTCCCCAAGATACCAGAAAAAATGTGCAAGAAGTGCAATTGAAATGCAAATTGAAGACCTGCCTGGAGCTACTTTTGCTTTGCTTTTGCATAAAATGGTCAGAACTCAGAGCCCAGATAGGCTTGTGGCCTCTCCCTATATTTTATATATAACCTTGGTGAATAATGTATGTTTAATTTCTGTACAGAAGAAAACTGAGATAAAAGGAGGTAACAGAGTCGGAACTGGTGAAATCTCCCAGTTCTGCGCAGTTATTTTCCATTGGTCAGGTTAAAGGTTGACTCTATTGTACAAACACCATCTGTTCTTAAGATTTAAACTAATATTCATAATATGACATCTCAGACACTTCAACCTCAGAAAATTGCAGATTCTGCATCAGCCCCTTGGCCCAGATTCACAGAGACAATGGCTGCATATGGGCACTGCATTGATGGATTATTAATGATACCCATCTTGCAAATACATTTTGAGTGATGAGTATCTGTCATGTTGTTGTGATATCCTTTGCTGAGAGGGGTTTCTTTTCCTGCCTCTTAAACCATTCACAGGTCTCTCTGCTGTCAACTACATAAACCTACCTCTGAATTTAAGAAAACAGTTGTATCCTGATGACATGCATGGATGCAGTTGCTAGTATCCTTTCAGTAGGGCTCAGCCCATGAGGGCTCACCCAGACCTCTTACTGACCTGACGGGTACCCCCACAGCTGAACACTGCTAAGGGGATTCTGGTGCTACACCAAGGTGGCGATCAAGTTTCTTGGTCTACATTTAGCAGCTATGTGACATAATGCCACTGTCTTCTACATGCAACATAAATTTTCCTCTCAATACAATGCAAGTTGCACATCTAAAACAATATTAAATGCTTCTGTGATTTGAGAGATCCGCTTCAGCAGTGGATATAATGACTACACTTACACTTTTAAATCTATATTGTTAATGAACCAGGGATGTTTCATTTTACAAAGACACCAGTCTCCTTACTGCTAATATAAGCATGCCCTGTGTAGAAGTATAATTAATATAATTAGTACTGCCCATGCTAAGTGCACAGCAGTTGAATGATGAGCCCATCAGTGAGTCAAGGGATAAGGTGAAATCCTATCAGTACTCCTCTGCCCTATTCACTGACAGCTTGCAGCAGAGAATGGCAGATAATTGATGATGTCTCTGTCCCCAGGGAAATAAAAGTCCCCTCTCTCAGCTCTCCTTTCAGTCTGGAAATGGGGAAACAGCTGAGCCTGAGCTAATGAGTGGGGAAGGGACAATCACTTCCAGAGGGCTGCCCTCTCTTCATCACTCTCATCACAGACCTCTACCTCCCACAGTGCCACAATATTTGATAAACAGTGTGGACCTTGACTGAAGCTAAGAAGGGAAATTCAGGCAGAAACATATTTGCTAAATCTAGTCTAACTTTTGCACAGCTGTTTTTTTTTGTTTCTTCCCCATGAACAGTTTGGAGATGGCATTTTTTGCTCACCACACGATGATGGGAAGTTGGTTTTGCTAGACATGTGCTACCAACTGTGTAAAACTGCAATATATAGTGGTGATGGTGCCCTTGATTCCCCCTGTTCTCTCCTTGTAGCAGATACAGGTATGGCTCCAGGTCTAGAATTTGCTGTAAGGTGTCAGGTGTCTGCAGCTGAGGCTTCGAGGACACTCCAGGATTATGTATAATCGCTGCTTAAATGGGAATGTGGGTAGGACTGAGTGACTGAAAGCATCCTTGATAATCCTTTTTCCTATACTATTTTCTTGTGTGACAAATGGTTGAAGGTCTATTCTGGATCTAAGGAGAGGTAATCTCTACAGCGAGATGGTTTGTACGTTGATTCTTTTGTTGATCTATGATGGTCTGCAGGCTGTCTGTTAAAAATTAAGTGATAATTATTTAGGTTAAGGTGAGCTGAGGGAGTCCACTAGCTAATGTGAGTGGATGGCTACAAAAGTCAACTGATTCTGTTTGGCGTGCTAGGAACATTTCTTACCTGCAAACCTGGGGTGTGTCTGACAAATGAGCTGGTGTCTTTGTGACTAATGAAAGAAAAGAACATTTTCCTCTATCATCTATGCCAAGGGCTATATTCTGCTTATTGGGCTGGGTGGCCTACAAAGTTTTAAATGCAATGAGGTGACATTTAGGACCATGCATCTCTCCAAAAGATAACCACAATAAGGAAAGGAACTCTCATGCCCTAGAAGTCATGTCCTCCTCCCAAACAGCCAATTCTTTCTGCTTTGCTTTCATAAGCCCAAAGAGCACAATGCAATTCTAAACTTACACAGGCTCAGTTCAGTGCCAACCTCATTCAGTGCACCTTCAACTCATGCTGTTTGCTTTTGTAGCCTGAAGTCTAGTAACTTCTAATATTGATTTTCCAAATTCTTCCCTCTGATTTAGCTGAATCACTTTGGCAATACAAGGCCAGCATGGCCAGTTGCCCAAGTAACCACCTGGAATGTATGATTTCCATGTTCCCTAGGGTCCTAGAAGGTACAATGGTATGCATCTTGGATGACAAAGTAGACATCCTTTTGAGTTTTTTAATATAAAAATTTGACAGTGATATGTGGATAAGAGTGCTCAGGAGCACTATAAAAACTTTCACAAGAAATTTAATTCCTACACAAGAATTTTTACACTTTCAGGACAAAAACTCTTAGGCATGAGTGAGCAGGCTCATAATTTCTGTATATGTCACAAAGATTTCTGTTGGGTGGGGGTCTCCTGGAAGCACCTGTAAGAACGTGTCTTCTGTTGGTCATTCAATTACACAAATTACAACCTTCATGGCACATTTTATGCTCCCAGTGATCGGGCTGCTCCTCTGCAGCATTTGCTAGAGCTGTACAGACATGTGAGCTCCATCTGAAGAACTATTCTTGGTTGCCAGAATAAAATCATGTGCGTTTGTTCCACTGAAGTCCAAGGCTTAGAGATATTCCTAAACAGTAGCATATGGCTACACTGACAAGCACACTTCCCAAGCCTACATCAGCTGGTGAAAGGTCAGTGGATCCATGATGTTAATTTTAGCATACAGAAAGAGCCATGTGGCCTTACCTGCATGGCTGCAGAGAGCAGTGCTGCACTGAGAAGGAGCTGCAGCTCAGATGGAGCCCCCTCCTTCAAACGAGACATGTGGGAGCACATGGGACATGCTTGGGTGGCCATCAAAGCCATTGGTAGCCACAGCACAGGAAGGGAAGCTTCTGCCCCATCTCTCGCAGCAACAAGAATCTTAGCTTAGCCCACTGCAGCTCATCCTGCTCTTGCTGAGGTGGTCTCTTCCCCCCTCCATGGACATCCTCAGCGCTGATTATCCAGCAGGATCTCTCTGAAGGCTTGAGCGCACTTCTCACGGGCAACTTTATGTCCATGAGGGACACCTACAGTGATTCTT
This sequence comes from Nicator chloris, assembly GCA_013400495.1. Classification (NCBI taxonomy): domain Eukaryota; kingdom Metazoa; phylum Chordata; class Aves; order Passeriformes; family Pycnonotidae; genus Nicator; species Nicator chloris. The sequence continues at coordinate 153,005 of WAAE01021835.1, forward strand.
TTATTAGCTGTATTTCAACACCTTCAATTTGGGCAGATTCAGTTCTTACAATGCACAAAGAAATTTTTATGCAACTGATGCATCTGTTAGAGCTCTTAAGCCCACAGGTCGGAGCTTTACTTTTTCATGCAGAAATCTCCACAAGTGAGTACAAGGTGCCATTACCTGTTCCTAATAAATGAAAGTGGAGTATTTCAGTACAAAATTTCAGCTTTTGTTTCAAATAGTCTCAAGCCTTAGGAAAAAGATTAATAGCAAGGCTTTTACTTTATGGTCTCATTTCTGTAATAACACTTTAAATGTTGCACATAAGGGCATTTTCAATTCAAATGCTATAGTATTTGCTAGCTCATCACTAGACACCCTGAGCAGAAATACAAATTGTCTACCATCTGGAACAGCCCATGTGGTTTGTTCTGCTCCTCCTACCCAAACTAGATGATGCACATAAACCAAAAAGCAATAGTAACAGTAAGAAAAAAGCTAATAATTCAGGTCAAGAGCAAAATGGTAAAGTAGATATGGCTGTAAAAGCATAGAACTTATAGCTGATGCTCCCACTGCAATATAGCTCCATAAACTCAGTAAGTCATCTCTCACACCAGTATAGGTACCAAAGTCAGTGTGAGGACTTTTTATTTCATTTCATTTTTATTGTAAACATGCCTTTGGCTCTAATTCCCATCACCTCGCTAGAACACAGAAATAAGGATTGGCAGTGGTTAAGGTGAAAGCAGCACCCTCTCTGTCTCATACCACAGTTAGCTTTCTTCCTCCCCTTTTTGCAGCTACTGCTTCACCAGAGCTCTCAGTGCAATGCCCTCGTTTCTCTATTTTTGTTGCCAGGGAGCCCCAGCTTAACCTCCCCTCAGAGAAAGACCTGCACTGTACCTTCCCCTTGGTACAGCTGAAAACCTAAGGAGAGGGAAATGCAAATGAGTCATTTCACTGTAATAAATCCAAGGAAAATAAATTTGATCCTAAATGGCTCTGCACACAACAGACGGGTTCGTGGCAGCCGACCTCCTTTTGTTTTTCCCAGTTCCAACGTTTATTTCACACTGGTGGCCGGGGTGAGCATGCGCAGGAGCCCACATGAAGCCTTCTCTTATCTTGTGCCCTACAGCATTAGAGACACAGGGCAATCATATTCAGCTCGCATTAGCATAAATAAGCCAAATTTGGTCTATAACTGTACTTATGAGCGTGGCTGAGGGATCAGAATCTGACCATCTAATTACATTTGACATTCATTCATCTCAAACCCACCCCAGTATGCAGAATTATGTTTGATTAGAAGTCAGCTCCAATTCTACTCATCACTGATAATTCTTTATGTCAATGTAGGATTTAATTAAAAATGAAGTCCCACTGCCGTTCGAGTGCTGGCAAATAATCTAAAGAAAAAGCACTTCAGAAACCCAGCTGAGAACAATCCTCTCATGCTTTAAATCCACCTTGCACAAAATCCCTCACAAGCAGTTCAGCATGAGTGGCCTGAGCCCACAATTAACCACGCTGCCATTCTGGCAGAGCTGCACACTAATAAAGGTGCAAGACTTTGGGCAGCTCTGTTATCCATCCCTGCATCAGGAGATAAACTACCAGGAGCAATCTTGTGAGCAGTAGTAGGACTAGCAGGATGCAAAACAGGTTGTGGGAACTCCTCCATCTAGGAGCAGCCTGGCTATTTTTCTACCTCTTTTAGCATATGCCTAGTTGACCACAGATGTTGTGTGGAATTTTAATTTCTTAGCTCAGACCACAAAAAGTGACCAACTTTTTGCCCATTTTGGCAAGCATTAGTGTTAGGGGAGGCCTAGGAACCCATGAGTGCTGCGGGTGGTCTCCATTGACCAACAGTAACACCTGGACAAGCCCAGGAGTAACATCTGAGCAGAAGTGGGGTAAGACAGACCTGATGTCAATAGATGTTACTCCAGTGGGAGTCCTTGGGCAAAATCCATGATGAATCTGAGCAGTGACCTAAATTTGCATGTAAAGTGTAAGCAGCACAGAGTGGCTTCACTTTCTCAGACTGTGCAAGGAATGAATATAAAAATCTTCTCTATGACAGGAGAAAAAAGAAATGGCTAGCAAAGCTGTCTTTGAGAACGTTGATTTCTTTCATTACTTTGCACCAATATTTTTGCCATTTACAACCCTCATTTAATGCAGATGGTAGCAGCACGGGCAAGGACAGCAAGCTGAGGATACCATTTCTTTGCACCTGCAGGAAAGTCAATGCATCAAGTAAACACACGCAGGATGGTTTGGGTAACCAGCGCGCTGCCCTAGAGATTATTTGTTTTGCCTCAGCCAAGACAGACAAACTAGCTGTTCTCGGTACCCACTCCAGGTACACTTAATATAAGCATGAGTGAGCTACATTAAACAAGTAAGACAGGCTTGTCATCCCTGAAAGGAAAGTAAAACATCATTGTTGTCAAATCCTTTCAGCCACTAATGAGATACAAATGCTTTGCTGCTCCTCTTTAAATACATGGGATTAGGGTGACTTAAAACTCCGTGGATGTTTATATGATGGTCCTATTTCCAGGAGTGTCGTAATGGCACACTGCTCACTAAAATACTGTTGGAGATACACCGTTAGATGTCCTAGGATGAAGACCTTTAAAGCTGGATGTTCTTCTTCCAGACATGAGCATTGCCGAAATGGATTTATTTAATCTTTCTGACACCTTACAAGTGTGCCACTTAAAGAGCATTGCCATAAAAGTCCTGTGTTACTTCATTTACGTTTGGCTATAGCATCTGTCTGAAGCTCTCTTCCAGTACCTCCAGTAGTTGAACACTGTCCATGCACAACCAAGAGTGGCTGTCTGCTCTGATGCAACTCACTTGTCTCTTGGTTTCAGTTCATTTTCAAATTCAAAACTTCAGTCTTTTTACATATATGACTTTTGGAAATTTTATTTAAAGTTATGACAGAGTTTATTATTCTCTTGGCTACAGTATTTTAAGCTTTAAAAACCTCTCGAAGGCACAGGATAAAAGAGTACATATCTAATACCACAAAACAGCCTAAACTTCTCCCAAAACACCACCGATTTCTCTGGTCAGAATCATTAAAGGATCTGTAAGAAGCACCTGAAAGAAGACTAAAGGGTGAAGGTCTATGCTAGGGTCCCTCTTGGAAAAAGCTTGCATTAGTGACACCAATGCTGGAAAAACAAGACTGATGGCTAATGGGGCAGCTGAGCAAAATAAAAAAGGTGATTGCTATGTACAGACTGCCAGAAGACACAGCTATCCCAACCCCGTCGCACACAGTTACCTTATACCAGGCAGCCACAAGAAGAGCAGAACAGCTCTATGGACACTTAAGTGTTTACAGGATCCACTTGAATAAAAAGCTAGAATTTTAGGGAAACCTGCTCTCCTTGCCACCACTTTGTGAAACCACGTTTCATCTCAACACTTATCAAGATGACTGAACAATGTGCAATTAATTGGAGCCCAGAAAGCCAGCAATATTCTGTGCTGCACCAAAAGCAATGTGGACAGCAGGATGAGGGACACAGTGCTGCCCCTCTGCTCTGGTGAGACCCCACGTCAAGTACTGCATCCATGTCTGGGGCCCTCAGCACACGAAAGACACAGATATGCTGGAGTGAGTGCTGAGGAGGGCCACAGAGGTGATCAGAGGGATGGAACACCCCTCTTACAAAGACAGGCTGAGAGAGATGGGGTTGTTCAGCTGGAGAAGAGAAGGCTCCAGAGAGACTGGATTGTAGCCTTTCAGTGCTTGAAGAGGGCTTGTAAGAAAGATGGGGTCAAATTTCTCAGCAGGCCCTGTAGTAACAGGACAAGGGGCAATCGTTTAAAACAAAAAGAGGGTAGGTTTAGACTAGATACAAGGAAGAAATTATTTACAGTGAGAGTGTTGGAACACTGGAACATCTACAACAGAGCAGCTGTTGATGCTCCATTCCTGAAAACATTTACTACTGACTTGGACTGTACTTTGAATAAACTTGGTCTACTGGAAAGTGCCCATGATGGGGGCAGGATTGGAACTTGATGGCCCTTAAAGGTCCCTTCCAACACAAATCATTCTACAACTCTAGAGTTTCTCAGTACAGAAAAGCTGTTCTCTGTTGACTCTGCAATGGCTTTCTGCTCCATGGGGCAAAGGAGGTTACGCTGAACAGTCACAGGCACACTTCTGGTTTGGGCCAGATAAGGCTTTCTTACACAACTACCGTGCATATTTTGGGAAGCATGGACCAATGTCCCCCATTCCCAAAGCAGTCTTGATGTACTTTCCTCCTTTGCAGGGCAGGGGAGTTTGATGCCATAGATACAGGCTGGTCTGAGCCTGCTGCTGTTCCTGCCCAAAAACATTCACAAATGCTTGTAGTTTACTGTCACAAACAAAGCCAATGCAAACCTGATGGAATCCTTAAATCTACAGCAGGTAGATCTAGTCAGGGTTAATTGGTAAATTTAATTTGTAGTGGACATTAAAAAAACCCAAATCCTGAGTTTAAAATGCCACATGCTCCAGCTGTGCTATAGGATTAGTTACCATTTGAGTTTTCTAGACACAGAGACATTACAAATAAACTGAGCATGAACTGAAAAGATCTGACAGTGCTTTTTGTCACTGAACTACAAGGTAATTATCTTCTGTAACTTTTCATTGCATAAATTAAGGCAGTGCATCTTGGAACATCCCTGCTATTCCACAGTATGCCATTTAAAAGAAGGACCTACTGGGGCCATTGCAGGCTAATGACAAGCTTTTAGAAATGACCCCATAGCTTGTCCTCTGCTGCCCTTCCTTTCTCCTTTCCTTCTCTGTTGATTTCTGCGTTTTCCAATTCACACCATATTAACAGACCATCATCAAGGATATAGGAAAAGGAGGATATCATGGCTTCTCATGAGGATAGAAAACTATTTTGCCCTGTTGCCAATGGGGGCAATTGTCTTCCTCAGCTGGTGGCAGCATGACATGCTCACAAGAAATACAGTGCCTAGAAGAACCCTGCATACAGGGTGCAGTTTAAGACAGGAGCTTTTACACTGGATCCACTGCTGCCACCTTCTCTACTAGAAAGGAAGATTATTTTCTTTTTAAGGGTAGAGCTAGGAGGGAATGGGCAAAAAGCAACCTTTTGCTGGATAACTGCATATGAAAAGCCATCTAACCTTCAGGGAACTTCTGTTTTCAGTGTAGGGCATGGAAATCAAAAGTATTGAAAGCACTTCCAGTCCAGCACCTGCATGATGGAAAAAGGCTTTGTGGTCCAGCTGTCATCTGGGGAGATGATGACAATGTCCCCCTCTGATTTCAAAGAAAGCAAAGCCTTAGTTTATGCAGGCAGAATTTTAAGCTGATTATTCTCTGGCCTCAGCTGAGTCTTAGCATTTTTAATATAGCTTTGATTTGGTTTTGTGAAGCACAGATGACTTACTGCAGTGAGCAATTCCAGCTCCTGGCTTTATTAATATGAACATCTAATAAAGTAAACATCTCTTCTTATATACAAGAATTTGTGTATGTCTAAGTAGATGTGGCCTGCAAGTGTCACGCTGAATACAAGAAAAGTCTCATGGATCAAACAGCACCTCACAGCCAACTGCTTCCAATGCCACCAGCACCTCTTTGTGAAACCCTAAGTCCCTCTTTGAACAAACAGAACGCTATTTTGTGGATGTACTGAACAAGATAAGGAAAGGGCAGTCAGTCATGCAGGGCAACACATTATACACTTAATTGAGCATTAGCAACAGCATCCTCACCCCCTGACATGCCTGTCTGGTTGGGACAGTGCACAGGGATAGCTGTTGCTGCCATGACTCAGCGATGCTTGCAGGGGTGACCAGAGAAAAGGTGTGTCCAAATCCCAGGAGACCCACTGGCCAAGGACTACTTGCAGGGATACTATTTCACAAAGCTGTAACATATGCCACTACTTCTGTACCATAGTCAAAAAGTTTTAAAACCAAACATTTTAAAATTAAATACTAGCAGAGAATGTTAAGCTGCTTAATTATGGGAAAGGCATTTTCCTTCATGTTATACAACAAGAAAATGCCTATCAGACTTTGAATACAGAGGGACACGGTCTGCCCTACCTGCTTGCAGCAGTGTCACAGACCAGTGCCACCATCTCAACCCCAAGCATGAGCCCTGATCCTCAAGGCTTCTAAGGCAAGAGGGTGCATTCAAGAGGTGCATTCACTACAAGGAAAAATTTTTCCTCTGTTCAGATTCAGTCTTCTAGCAGATGCGAGACAAATCTGACAATGAAGAAAGACACCTCATTGAGGCACAAATCAAGCAGTTTTGGCTGTTCAGACAGCAAGATGTTAATTTGGGGAAAGAGAAGGGAAACTCTGGTGTTCAACCTTGCGTGGTCTGTTGAAACATGAACCTCCTGCCACTATTTACAGATGCTTATTTGCCTGTCTCCTACAGATTTCACTGAAGAGGAACTCCTTCCTTTAGTCAGTTCAAATAGAAATGTCTAAACAGTAAAAGATAGGGTTAGTCTAGACTGGTGTTTTGTAGAGGTAAAGGCACAAACTAAAATTAGAACCTCGGTGATGACCAGATAGATTTTCTCTACTGCAACTGCTTTTTGGAGTTAATGAATGACTAGAAGTTTTCCTGTTCATGAGGCTTTTCAGGACAAAATCATCTATGACCAGTCTCTGGGTCTTGCAGCTAGATGAGGTTTTTGAATTAAAAAAAAAAAAAGGTTGATTTCAGAAGGCATTATTTGAACAGTTCTGGTGTTACTGAAGGGTTACCAGCAGGCTGCACGACCTGGAAAGCAATAGCTGCTGCTGCAGCTAATCAGGCTGTTTGAGGGCCAGGAGAGAGGGCAGGCTGTGAGCAGTGGGACAGCAGTAATGAGGTGGTTGGCTCTGCCAGCCAAGGTCAGCTTACTGGAGGCGTCAGAGACCAGAGAGGTTCTGATGCTCTAAAAGGGCTGGAAGATAAAATGTATTATTGTGACAACTTCATGTGTTGCGCTGGTTCCAGGGAACTGTCAGCTTCAATTTGTTCCTCCCATTGAAAAGAAGAAAGATGCTTGTGTACTTCTGTGCTAATCTGTCATTTCTTTTGTGCTGGTTGGGAAGTAAAAATTACAGGATATCCTTGCAACATAAAAAGATGTAAGAAAAAGGTAACTTTAGGGAAAAAAGGCCAGTTACTTCTTGTGTCATGCTTAGAGGATTTGCTTCTTGAAGCCACTGGGGCCGCAGCCTGTATGCAAAGAATAAGGCAAGGTCTGTACTTGTGGCTACCAAAAAGCAATTCAAATACACCATGAACCTGCCCTTCTCCACACCTACCAAATCCCACAGGGCAGCATGTACTGGGATTGTTGTTTTTGATCATGGCTTGGTTCCTGGAGCCTCACTGCAGCTCCCTAATTAATCTGCATGGGACTGGGGAGCGGGGGGAGGGGGAATCTTCTTTCTTCCAAACAGCACCAGACCCAGCAGCAAAAACACTTCAAAGCTAGAGCTGAAGAGCAAAAATTTAAGGGATTTAATATAAATCCCCTGGATGTAGACTTGTCATGATAGGAGAAGGGGTAATGGTTTTAAACTGTAGGAGGACAGATTTAAGCTAGATATGAGAATATTTTTTTTTTATAATGAGGGTGGTGAAACACTGGCACAGGTTGCCCAGGGAGCTGGCTGATGCCCCATCTGGAAACATCTAAGGTCAGGTTGGACAGGTCTCTGAGGAACCTGATCTAGTTGAAGACGTCCCTGCTCATTGCAGGGGGTTTGGACGAGACGACCTGTAAAGGTACCTTCCAACTTAAGCCATCCTATGATTTTGTGAAGGTTGAGATGAAACTGGTGCCCACTTGCTCTAAAATATGAGCTGAAGGTTGTTTGTCCCTAGACTGCCAAATAGGGACAACACCAGTTCCCAGAGAAGATTACCTGGTACCCACTGCTTCCTTTCCCCTTGCAACACCTACCTGGAGGTATTTCGGGTGCCAGAGCACCAGCTTTACGGGAAGGGACAGGACAGGATTAAGCCAGCCCCAGGCCAGCCAGCCACACAGCCCACGAGGGCACAGGTGAGGGCATGAGCAGCGTTTGCACTGAGGAGCAGAAATAAAGCTGCAGAACAGCTGTGGAGAATAAAATGCAGTTTCTGCTTTGATTTGGGGTATGTAGGGAGTGACAGCCATGGAGTTCAAACTGAGCTGACTGCCCAGCCTTAGCTAAGCCATTCCTGACATTAGGCAGAGAGATATTATATGATCCAGTTTATTGCATCCAGGGTTGGCTTCCATTGCCGATCTCCTTCCAGCTCTCTCATGGGGAGTCGGCAAAGCCCATCCTGCCACTCCCCCTCCAGCTGCCTGGCTCCCCTGCTCACAGACTGCCCTTCTGCCTTTGCTCTGGTGTCACTGAACTCTCTGAAGGACAGCATGGGAAACAAAGATGTTGGCAACTTAAATTCTCATTGACTCTGTTATATGTTTAAAGTGCAGCCACCATGGTTAGTAAAGCCTCCCAGGGCAAAATTGCTTCTGCTCTCAAAAGACTTCACATTTGACTTTAAATTCCAAGTGGGCGCAGTTCTTTCTCTCTGCTTCCTAAAAGGGCAAGCACATCTCGGAGTCAATGCAACAATCTGTGCAAAACTAGTGGAGGGGAAAAAAAAAAAAAAATCAGTGTGTGTTCTTCCTGAACAATTTTGAAAATCTCTTACTAAGAAACTTCTTTAGCAATCTCCCTTTCAGAAAATCAGCAGGAACTGTAAGCTGAGTGAACAAAACAATGACTTCCAAGCTCCCGCTAAGTGAGAAAATAACCTTTTTTTTCCCCCCCCTCATTTTGTTAATAGAGTCATCCAGGAATCACATAGCTTGAAAGTGATATGACAGGCCCCTATCTGATATTAATTCACATCCCAGCCCTCTCTAACAAGCCCGTGCCAGGAGTGTGCGTTCAGGCCTTGCTGTCCTCACTTTCTTCCCAGTCTGCTTTCAGCTGATGCTCTGAGCAGCCTGAATGGCCACAGACACAAGCTGTCTCTCTGCCTGCTGCTCTCAGCCTAGCTTGCCTGGTGAAAACTACCCCCGTTAAGTGGGTTGTCTGGGAGCAGCTTGTCACAGCCACATGTACAGCATCAGGGAAAAAAAAGTGTCAAACCAGCCATCCCTTTTTTGGAAAAAGCCAATGCTGCCTTTAGTTCTCACTCCCACTTCTCCCAGCTGGAAAGCAAGGCGGCTTCCCCGGACCTTTTCCAGCAGTGCGCTTTGTGTGGAAGTTACCTTTCTGCCTGTTTGGGTTTAAAAAGATCGAAGAGCAAAAGGTAACCCTGCATGGCGTGTAAATGTGCCACTGCGAGCTTTGAGGCTGTGCTTTATACCACTCTTCGCCCAAGTGTTTGTTCTCTGACACAGGTGAATAAAATGGTCATGTGCCTTGAAAGCACAAGGGAAGAAAAGCACCTTTTTCACTTACAGGTGCTCCTTCACAAACCACACACTTCTCCTCTTACACATTCCCAAGCATTTAAGAAATGTTAATGCTGCTGCAGAAAAACCTCTAAGATATAACTGTACTGTCATTCTAGAGAAGAGCAGCAACATGACAAAGCTAAGTGCTCTGTTTCTTATGCAGGATCCTGGACAGAAATTTAACATGTTGCTTCTTAAAAACAAAACAAAGAAAACCCCCAAAGCCCACACTTCCTCAAGGAAATGCTGCTTGGATGCCAAAAGTTAAACCAGCATCGGGTTATGGATGCTGGGATTGTAAAAGTTCACATTGCACAAGTGCTTACCTGCACTTGCAAGCAGCACAGACACCACCTTATGTGACTGTCCTAATCTTCAGTTACCAGCTTAGAAAATGCTGGATTTATGGGAAAAAAAGAAACTTTGCTTCCTTTAGACTCCCACTGTGCAACATATATAGCCACCCACACTCACTTAAACATGGAACAATCTGTCATATTTGCCCGTTATGGTTATAAAGCAGGGCTCCAAACCCATCCCAGTGGATACCTTTCCGAGTCTGGCCACAAAAACCACATCACGTTGTGCCTCTTCCCAGTGTGCGATGATGTCCAAGACAGCTGGGCAACCAGCACAGGACTCTTTCAGGAAATACACCTTCCTTCGGTCTCCTTCCTTAAGCTCTCTGTTTGGTTATGCTCCTGCTTTTGTTTATGCAGGAGAGGGATACTTGTGAAACCTAATTAATCACTGGAGAAGATGATGTTTCTGTTTGGGAGCGTGTTCCCTGCCCCGGGCTCCAGCTGCGTGACAGCAGCTCAAACACGGTAATTAAAAATGAGCGTGGCTGTATGCATGGGCAGATTAATGAATGCTGAAATTACACTGGGAATACACTCAGCTCTTCCTAGAGAGATGGATAAAAGGTTGCAAAGGCAGCATGGCCACAAGCACACTGTTTCCAGAAGGCTTTTTGAAACTTTGAATGAGAGACAGCAAAATGCTCGGCTAATACAGCAATAGAAAGACCAGTCACAGGATTAGGGTGACCTTTTGTAACCAGGGTATTCAAAGGTAAACTGAAGAGCAATGTCAGTGTGCAATGTGTTTGCATCAGTCCTTGGGAACGAGCCAGGGGACTGGAAAGGGAACTTAAGAGGGTCTAAGCTTTCCTCTAACCAGTAATACCATAAAAGCCCACTGGAAATAGAAAGACAAGACCTAAGGAAACGCCGAGATTTTTTTTTTTAATGGAAACAGGGCTAAGCACTTCCACTCTCTGTGAGAAAATATTAAGCCAAGACCTAAGGAAAAGCCGAGATTTTTTTTACGGAAACAGGGCTAAGCACTTCCACTCTCTGTGAGAAAATATTAAGCCAGGTTCATATCCCTCAGCGAACACCCACGTTGAAGATTTTCTTCACAATCACAGCCTAAAACCATGCCCGGCACGCTCCAAAAGAGCGCCTTTGCCCTCCTCAAAACCTTGCCGCCAGCAGATGAGCGGGGTCGAGACCCGCTCCCGTGAGCGCGGCTCTCCAGCCCCGCAGCCCCGGAGCTGGGCTCGGCCACGTCCCCGCTCGGCAGCGCCCCTTCCTTCCCCCGCGGGCTCGGGCCCCGCACCCCTCCGGGAGCCCGGCCGGGTACCTGTTGCTGCCGGCGGTGCTGCCGCGGCTCACAGCCCGCTCCGGGACGCCGCTCGCCCGCCGCCGCCCAGCGCTCCTCGGGCACCGCGGTGCCCCATCCCGGGCGGCAGCGCCCGCAGCTGGAAAACTCACAAACGGCCAACAATGACTTATCAAAGAGGAGAAAATTAAAATTTTAAAGTGAAATAAAAAATTAAAAACGAGAAGAAGCGAGGACACCCCGTCTCCCGTCGCCGCGCACCGCCGCTCTGGCAGCGAGCGGAGCCGCTGGCGGCTTTTCCTTGCGGAGCTGCGGGTGGGAGGCGCAGGCGGAGGAGGGGGCGGAGGCGGTGCTGCCGCCCGCCCCCACCCCGCGGGCAGTGCGGGGGTGCGGAGCCCCCCTGGGCTCGGCCCCATGGGATGCGGCGGAGCCGGCGCTGCCGGTGCCTCCGTACCTTTTTGGGAAGGGCGGCGGTGCGGCTTCTCCGTTTTTTCATTCGATGCGTCTGGTCCCTCAGACCGTTTGTCCCAAAGACGGAACATCCGCAAAATCCCTCTGACCCTTCTCGCCTGGAATGGGGCAGGGAGCGGGCTGCCGCCGCCTGCCTTCCCTGTGGCCGCTGGACCACTCGCTGCAGCCTCCGTTGCCTTCAGTAGCGTGTGTGAACGCTCTAAATTTGGATACTGGGCGGGCTGAAGACAGCAGTTAAAGGCGAATATAAATGAAAGAACATTGCAATGAATGGATCTTGCCTTTCTTCCTTTAAGCATCTCTTCTGTTACCCCAAGAAAAAAAAAGGCAGGAATACCGTATTTACCCAGAGACTGTGAGGTATTTTCTTCAAATTTAGAATTTCTTCCAAAATGCATAGTCTTATTTACTATCAATATGTCTCTCTAGAGAGATATGGATTTTACATATATTTGTTGCTACCCTTAGGACTTCTTAATTTCTCTTCTGTGACTTTTTTTTTTTTTTTTAATACTGGACTTTACATCAGCCAGCCAACAGAAGTACCAAACACACCTTGTATTTTCTATATGATTTGCTGTTCATCTGCCAGCATTTAAAGCTGTTGTAGGGTCTTCAACAAGCTCTCCCTTGTGCCTCTTAAGCAGCTGCAAGTGCTTCTTTTTTAGGGGAAGGGGGAACAGGGAGTGAGGGGCAGAGGGAACCCTTGGCAAATCTATGGGGTTGGTAAATAGACACTGTTTGGAAGGAGGCTTGAGAAGTCAATGCTGATACAGTTCCCATATTCCTGTATCTTTCCACACTTGGGTCAGGATAGGTAGACTCACCACTTAGAATGCAAATGTTTTTCACTGAGTACACTGACCTGTCACACAGAGGATGATACTGTATGAAGAAGTTAAGCAAATGACAAGGAGGACAGAGTGAGGTTTTTACAGAGCATTGTGCCTGTTTTACAACCCCTCAAACTGTCCCTGAATAAAAAATCTAAGCTGCCAATTCCAGATGATCTATCATCTTAAGTAATTTTCAGCAGGAATAATAAACATGAGTTATTTATATTGTATGCTGAAAATAAAGCCCATAGCCTTTAGAAAGCAGAAATGAAAGCGAATTACGCCAGATTTAGTAAAAGCAGAGAAGGATGCTCTTCACACTGGTGTGTGGACCTTTGGGGCCAACAAGCTGTTTCCAAGGTTTCTGAGTTCAGACAGGCTCTACAGCAATCAAGGCTGTGGTATTTCCAGAGGCACCCCTTTCTCCACTAGAAAAAGAGTAGGGGCTGTTGCCAGCACAGTGTCACTGCTGTAGCTCCAAGGCAAAATTTTAAGGGTGACCTTTCTACATCTCTGACTGAATCAACTATTCCCCCATTTCATGTGTGTCACATAGGATGTGAACGCTGAGGCAAAGGCGGAGGAGTCGCTCTCTGGAAAAAGCAGCTGTGCACTTTGGGCTATGGAATGCCAGGGAAAGAGGAGAGGAAATATTTGTGGCAACGCTGAAAGCTATAAATGTCTCATCAAGCACACTTAATATGTGTTTGAGTCCATTTCAGCCTTTTAGGGGGTGGCAGCTCTCGCTGTGGAAGCCTGGTTAATTTATTAAAGGTTTTCAGTCCCATAGACTAATTACAGTATTTACTTCAACCTGGAACCTCCTACAGGTCTGGTCAATTGTTACCGATTCCCTCTGGCCTTTTTGATCTTATCTTGCAGAAGATTTTTTGAATTTAAGGTTGCAGATGCAAATTATCTCATTCGTATTGCAGCCTCCTCTTTCAAGGAAATACACTCTATTCTATGCAAATACATGCGATAGGGATGTATGAGCTGTTTCTCTTGGTTTCTCAATATCGTTTAGCATAGCAAATGCAGAACTACTCTCTTCCTCCCCATCACGCCAAGCCCTACACACACTCTCACTTCTCTGCCCCCAGTGCTTGTTGAAACAGCTGGGAGACTGAGCAGGTTTATGGATGCTCTAGATAAAATCTTTGCCCCACTTAGTCCTTCTGGACATGTATTCATCCTGACACACATGCTTTTGAAAGGCGAGGCACAGTCATTCCACGTGTGTCTTGTTTTGCTAATTCAGTGGAAATTGCCAGAGAGCTCTGTCACCCTCCATCATCAGGGAGGAACTGAAGCTGCCATTGTATTGTGGCTGTGATCATGCTACTATGCCTATAAATTATTCACGGTATTGCAGCGTAGTCTTCTGTTATGTTAAAAATAGGTCATCATGAGTGTCCCCAGTGAAATTTCTAAGTGACAACAGCTGATTTTATCTTTGTCTCCAGAAAACAGTGACCTTTTCAAAGCAGTAATTGACAATTAGGGTGTACTTCTATCTCTGTGACAGCTCCAGTGCACCTTCACAAACATTAATTCTCAGCAATGGTAACCCCACATTATACTCCAGACAACTAAACCAGAGCTACTAAATTACCTGCTGAGCTTTGCTGAAGCACTTTGCTTTCTATTAGCCTTTGCTTCCAGGCCAAAGAGTAAATCAGGATTATCAGAGAAGAGATTATAGTCTGAGAATACCTAAATGCTCTGCTCCTCCCAGGCACTCAGCTTCTTGAAAGGGCTGAGCAGGATTTTCTGGCTGATATGCATCAGTTACACATCGATCTGGGGTGGGTGGATATATCGAGAGGTACTTCACTTTTCCCATTGCCACACAGACTCCGTATCTGAAGGCTTTCAGGTCCATTGCAGACCTAGATAAACCTGGAAAGTGGGAGCACGACCCAGTAGTCTGGACAGAGGTCCAGGGGAAACTCCCTTTTCCCCATAAGATACTGTGCAGGAGGGCTCTGTGTAGACCCCCCAAAAAGTGGGATATTGTTGAAATTTCCCTGCTTGCTCTGGCGATGTATGTCTGTTATGCAGATACAAAGACTTAGTTCAGGCCTGGGTGACTTCATTCACCTGAAAGCAAGGACTGGGGGTGGGTGGCAATGCTCGGCAGACCATGCAGACAGAAATTTGCACGGAGGTCTCTCGTTAGTATGTTCAGAGCAGCAGGAGGCCAAAGGAGGTGGGAGGATGGTTGGGCAGATCACAGCCTTGAGCTTTGGTTGTCTGAGGTAGATCAGGCCTGCCCTAGCCTTTAAGGAAAACAGTTTATACCTGGTTTGTCCTGATGTAACGTGTCTTTGCTGTGTTTCTGTGTAATTCCCATGCTTAGAAGGGATGCACAAGGCATCTTTGTATTGCTGATGGACATCCCACAGGACACCTCCAGCAGGTATCACACCCAGGGAACACAGGATGCAAACCTGACTGCTCTTACCTGGGGATCTTGGTCCAAAAATACAGGTGAATGATCATATTTGAGAGTGGGAACATGGCAGGTGCTGGAACATCACTTGAGAAAGCTTTTAGGAGAGAGGTAAAAGACAAGACCCTGATTCCTGCCATGAGCAATCTGGGCAAGACGTGAGCTTTAGCATTCTGACCGTATGCAAGTTTGCCATTACTCTTTCCAACTACACATATTAAAGCGTTACCACAATTCTCCCACTGCACCCTGCCCATGCTGCTCTTTGGATTGACTCCCTTACACCTTCTCTGTCCAGTTTGTTGGACATTCATTGTCATCCTGTAAAACTTCTTGCTCTCTTTCTAGAAGATTTTGATACCCACTTGTTTTTCTCTCCTGTAACCACTGTGCAATCATTTCCCCCCTTTTACTTCCCATCACTGTGTTGCTGCTCCACCCTCAAGTTCCTCATTTCTCATGATGATGCTTTTGCAAGTCTTTCCACTTGCTGCTCTGGGGCACTTTGTAGGGAAAAGTTCCTAGTGCTGGTCTTCTGCAGTGATTCAGGAACAAATTCCATTTGGGACTTTTGGCCAGATGCTCAGCACAGCTGGACCTTTGGGAATGACATAAGCATAATGCAGTGGTTGTGTCCTGTGGCACGGTGGTAAGGACACACTTGGTATGCCAAGGAACAGCTATGGATACAGAGGGGAGGGCTAGGGACAGAAAGGGGAGTCATCTTTAGCTTTCAATGTACCACTGAGATAACACTTTCCCTAAGTAATCCTTCTTTCATCTGTTTTTTGTCCCCCCTGGCTGCATTTGGGGTGGTCTGAGATAGCGCCCTTTAGCTCAAGAACACTTCTCACAATGGCCTGTACCTCTGACAGCATTTGATGTTCAGGAGGTGAATGCACAAGCACACACCCTACCTATCCTCACGTATATAACTTGGGGGAGCAGGATGAAGGAGCCACAAATTGCTTTTTTTCCCCAGAACCTGTTGTCAAAATCAGCACTGATGCCTCTTCTGGGGAGGTTTCGTGTGGCAATGTTCATGCAGGGTTGGAGGGAGCAGCACATTCCAGTTGCTCAGACTGCTTAGCAACCAGGGCTGGCTGAGCCACTCTTAAGTGCACACTAAGTGTGTGGATGGCGTGTCTGTACTGCAGCTCTAGCCTTATTTTTCCCCTGTCCCTTGTTTTTGAAAATCATTCCTTGTTTTCTAGTTAAGGCACCTGAAAAACTGCTGGAAACTTATTTTTGCTTTCCTGGACAGCTGGAAGTAAGCTATACGATGAGATGATCAAAGCTACTAAAGGAGGGATTGGGGATTGGGAGAGACAGGTATGGCACTATCAGCCTGCTTTTTGGGAGCATGACTGCAGGTCGATGTCATCCATGCTGCTGGTAATGGGCTGGCTTGAAGTCCTGCTGCTGGACAGCCATGAAACCAACTTGCCCAGAGGAGTGCAGGGAGTGTAACACATTGCTTTCCATGGGTCTGCAGCAGGTGAGATTCCCGATCAGGGCTGCCTGTCTCAGTACAACCAACATGCTTAAGGTCAAGAAAGCCCTGTTAGACCATTTCCAGGAATGGATACAGCTTTGTAGACAGAAAGTCAATATGTTCCTAGCTTCCTCGCTGGGATCCTCTGGAATCATTGGGTAATCTCTTGCCTCTTACTTGTTTCTTGGCTCTCGAATCCCCAGACCTGTCTCCCTGCCACAACCTTCACTGTCCATCATGACAGCAGGCTGAGATTCTGAATCTGTTTGGGGTTCTCTTAGGCACTATGCCCATCTCTTCCCATGTTATCAAGCAGTAATGGCTGCTGCTGAAATTTGCTGCTTATACCAGGACTACAGCTAAAATGTGGCCTCAGCCCATGTTCACCTCCATACTCCCCTTGCACCTTCACCTGCATTTGAGAGGCAAATTTTAGGCAAGCTCTAAAGCACAGAGGAGGAGAAAACCTTTCTTTATACATGCTCAAGCACGCTCTGGTTCTCCTCCACCCCATGATATGAAGCAGACAACTGGCCTGGAAGGACCAAGGATCATGAAAGATTGTATTATATGGGGGAAGACACTATAGAACATGTTAGGAAACATCAAGTATCTTAAGTCCATGACTGAAAGAGCAAAAGTCGGGAGCACCCAGGACTTTGGCCTTCCTTGCTGTGACCCCCAGCAGCAGCGGAGAGATGGGCCTTGCTTCCTGCTGCTTTATGAGCCCCACAGGTCATGGCAAGAAGGGGAGGAGCTGCAGGGGTGATGAGGGTCTGGAGAAAATGATGGTCTGGTAGAAGAAGGCTCTAAAGGCTGGGGTGGAAGCAAAGGAGCAAATAATGCCAGACAAACTTAAAAATCGCTTTCCATGTATGAATCCTGCAGTGCTGCACACCTATCTTACTGCATATCCCTTACAGGGCAGTTTCATAATAGAAACCCAGAAGGAGTCGTCAGTTGCAAAGGCTCCAAGCAATTTCCATGCTTAGTTATGTTAGTGTAACACCAGAGCTGCCTTGTAATCATTCCCTCAATGGGTGACCCATCAAGGTCCTTGGAGCAGAGACCGTGCTCCTCTTTCCTTCTTGTGGGCCAAAATTCTGCACAGAGGACTGCAGCTTTGAGAAATGATTTTCATTCCCTCCCTGCCTCCAAGATACCACCACTTCCCTCTTTTCCTCACCAGCGCATATTTCTGTGGCTTAAATATAGCAAACACAAAACAAGTGCAGCACACACAAAATGCCATTCGGGGGAGCGCAATGAACATGCTGCCTCTGTAATGTAATGAGCCCCCAGTGCATCTGCCAAATATTTGGAATGAGATTCCAAGGGAGAGGGGGTGGTCTGTAGCACAGAGGAGCTCGGACCAAACCCTCAGACCAGTACCCCCAGGCATGTCTTGGGGGGATACAGGTTCCCTGTTGGTCCAGCCTACCTTCACCTGGAGGTGATTGACCACTCATAGCAGTTATTTCCTCTAGGAAAGGTGAAGAGCAGCTTTGTGTGAGTGGATTTAAAATTCATGAATAATAAGTAAAGCAAATAAGAAGTGTTTCTCTAGGGGCGTGTTCTGGCTTTGTGGCTGAGGTTAAATGACACCAGTGAAACCATGCCAGTTTTTGAACATCTGACCCTGTGTACTATTTTCAGTGCAGTGATTTTTGAAGTGATTAATGACAACAACTTGGCACTACTTAGAGGCTGGTGTTGCTGATTAAGCTAACTCCTCCTTGGCTCACAACAAGCATCAGGGACAGAGTGGGCAGGAAGCTCCCCAGAGTGACAGAAGAGGCAGAGCACACCAGGACCTCCCGAGCTGCCTGCGTTTCAATGGGGAAATTAAAAAAAAAGCTACCGACATCCAACTCCAGAGCTGAGCTCAGCAGTGTTGGAATGCTCTGCTCCTCCTGTGGCTTTCTTTTTCTTTGAGAATATTTTTGTATGGATTCTTTTCAACATTCCCACCCCTCTCAATAAAAAAAAAAAAGCGCCTCCCTTGTTAAGTGTGTGCTGGGATTGCTAGTGTGGCACTCCTTGCATGTGTTTGTAGGAGGATCTCAGAGATGCTATCTGGTTTCAAATCTGTCTACACGTATATAGTATCTCTCTTCTCCACGACCCTCGAGAAAAGGAAATCTGTTATTTCAGTGTGAAGGCAGTGAGCAGGACTCGAAAAGTTACAGGACCTCTCAGCTGGCAAACTGCACTTCTACACAGTCAGAATCAAATGCTAAAAAGAGCACGGTGCCTTGTAGACAATATCCACGTTCACAACAGAGCTCTTCCACTGCTCTGAGCTACCATGAAATGAGAAGGATGTGAACAAAGCTCCATTTATGCCATGGAGCCCGGATGCTGGCCAGCCTTGTTAGCTACTGGCATCTTAAGCGCAAATTTGAGAAAGCCATGGGGCTCATGTGTGAGATTTTATAAGCTCATCTCCCTGAGGTCCTGCAGGAGTCCTTGAAAATTTAATGACTATGTTAATGACATATATTGAGTATATTCACAGAGCTTTCAGCCATCCTGCCAAGCCCCTCAGAGAGGCTGTCCCTCTCTCTTCTGCCACAGGTGGCTGTGACGCCCCTCCAGGGAACCTCCTGGATACCACTCAGCTGCTGCCGTACCTGAACCATAGGTGGACTCCTCAGGGAGTGAGGAGGGTTGGGGGCTTTTCACTCTGGTGTTACACAGCCTGAAAAGAGGATCACTTGCACTAAAGCTCATCATTGCAGGCCACTTCCCCTAGGGCTGGGCACAGGGAGGGCAGGAAGACAGGGCTGGCCTGGGGTGCAGCCTGGTGTGATGAAAGGGGAGCTTTTGCAAGCCCTTGTGTGCACTGCTATAAGCACCTCAGAGAGCTCTGTCTGAGTTTTTGGGGCTGTTTTGAGGTTTGCTTCCCAGGGTGGTCATTTCACCTGGGATTTTGGGCTTGAGCATTTATTTCACTGGACTATTCGGAGTGTCTTTTCTTCTCTGTGGAATGGATTGTGGTTAATTGTAGGCAGGCTCCTGCAATGCCACAACATGGGCAGTAAATCCAGGGCAGGGCTCTGGTTAGTGATGCTACAGGAGCAGCCTGGGTGCTGAGCTCCCTCACCACAGTGCAACAGAGCAGCACCAAGTGCAGGCAGTTTTCCCAGTGGGGCATAACTAAAAGCATCGTTGTGCACTGGGGGAACCTAACCCAGGCCCATGTGGGCATTACCTTACAGCTACTGGATCCTGGCTGGAGGCAAAGCTCAAGTAAATGTCACTTTAGAGGTACACAGCTGCTCAATGAACCTGCTCTCATAAAGATGAGTGTACCCAGCTCCTGCAGTGGATCTGCCTCCTGTTGCCCTGTGGGTGGGAATGCTGGGCTGTGGATCCTGACAGGTACCAGCCACACTTGTGCCCACTGCTGCCAGGCTAGCACCAGGGGACTGCCATGGTCAGCAAGAGAGCCCCGGTCTTCCAGCAGTGAAGGATCCCTATCTCCATGTCCTGAACTGGCACCTGGAGGGGCTTCTTGTTTCCACCCTTGCCCTCCCTCCTTCTCACCCACACTCATTATTGACTAAGAGGAACATAAGGTAACCAGGAGCTAGTACACTAAATCTCAGAGAAGGCTGGAATAGAGGTCATTCAAACTGCCCCAATTTGAGTGCAGCCAGTTGTGTTTGTCCACTGCCATCTGTTCAGGCAAGGGCTGGTCACAGTGGGCTTTTCCCCAAAATAACAGTTTATTTTCTCATTCTCTATGGCTTCCTATCTTTCTACTTCACTTCTTGTCTTCCAAAATTTTATCAACTGTTAGAACTCAAGGTATCATTTCCAAGCTCTGCATCTCTGAACTTTCCAACTCTCAGACTACCTGCAATTAAACCAGAGCAAGCCAATGCCAGGCCCCATAAATTATGCAGATTGAAACCTTTTATGCTCGGGATTTCCATAGCAGTTTTGCTTCACCTGCTTTCCAACTGCCAAACACCCAGGAATATCAGGGAGTCTTTCACAGCATAGACCCCTGCTTCAAACCATTTCCCTGCTCCTGGACGCCAGATCAACAATACACTGCTTTAAATTCTGTGTGGCCTGACAACACCCCTCACCCCCACAAGCAATGCTGAGATATAGGGGAAATCCTACTATTGGGAAATCTTCCCACGATCAACTTTTTAGTGCCTCTGTGACATTGTCAAGTGCTTGACTACTCTCTCTCTCTCCCCCTCTCATCCACACACACAGACTGTTTTAATTCCTCGCCTTTTTAACTCTGTACTTCCTGACCCTGTTGTTTTGTGCCTGTCACACCCGTGGTACACCAACCACAAGGCTTTGGTTCAGCACCCAGGCAGGCGGAAGCTCATTTCACAGGCGGCTGAGCTGTGCCTCGGATTATTAAAGGGGTGAAGTTGTTTACGCCACCCACTCACGTTAGCCAAGACACGTTTATTTTGTGAATTTAATGACGGGACTGAGCGACAAAAAGTTTGTGTTTCTTGGAACTTCCTAAAGATGCTGTGTAAAAACAGGAGGGGAAAAATGTGTGAAAAGAAAGGCAATTTTGCTTCAACCTGTGGTGCAACACTTGTTTTGCAAGCTTAGAAGGCGCCCCAAGCACACCTGATCAGTGGTTTCTCTCTGGCTTGTACATACCTTCCTCTTTTCTCTGCGGGCTGGTTAAATGCCACTTGTTTATTTGACCTGGATTTTCCCCTCACTGTTGTTATTATTAGTGATCTAGAAATATCCTCAACAGATATGAACCAAAAAAGCTGCCTTACAGAAACAGAGAAGGAAACACCAAAAAGATCAAAGGTCTTTAATTAAAAAATAGGGAGAGAACAAAGCAGAAAGTGTCTCTCATTTCAATCTTTTTTTTTTTTCATTTGGGCCTCAAAGGCTCAAACTTTTCTGCTTCATATATGGAGTGTAATGTCCTGTTAAAAATAACCCTCCAGCTGCCCATGACAGCTGGAAGTGCCAGAGCACTGCGGGTGGGTCAGTGTGGGGGCGCCTGGGGTGGGGATGGGTGTCTCACACTGACTCCTCTGACCACAAAAAGCTCTCTCCCCCGTCTGCATAACTCTGTGTCTGCCCATGGACCACAACCAGAACGAAGCAGCTGTGAGAAGCAGGTGAGTGGAGAATTTAGTGTAAACAGGAATAACAAAAATGCTCCATAAGACAGCACTCTTTTCTCCTTGCCATCCTTGTCCTGCATGTTAAATAGGTCTGATCATGCTCTTGCAGAAAGGTGCTTCAATCTGAGTTTATAGGCCAAATATCTCACCACAATCCATCTATCTGGATGAAGCAGACACTGTTGCCTTGGTGATGGGACTTCTCATCCTCTGGGCTGCAGGGAGTACAGCACACACTTCCTCCAGGAATGTGAGATAAGCCAAAAGGACAAGGAGGGTTGGTGGGACCTGTAAACATTTTCAGGACACTGATCTGCAGTCTCCCAGCAGTCAGGAAGGAGAAGCTCCCATGCTTGATACATCACAAGGCTGCTCATCCTTACAACAGCCTCCTGAACTATTGGGAACTGGTATGCTGGATAAAAAGTAGCCATGTCAAACTCCTTGGGGTGAAAACATAGGAAAACCAGTATCTTTGTATATCTCTGAGGTAGGCATCTCCCGGATTACCATTCTGATATGAACACGTGAGTATCCTTAGAAGACATAATTCTCTTAAAGTGACACCACTTTGATGTGTGTACTCTGTGGGGAGGGGTCATACCTGAGGAGTCTCACCAAAGCAGGGCTAGATACAGCACGGAAAGAAACCTGGTCCCATGGGTCACAGACAAGCTGTGGCATGGATGTCCCCGTGTGGCGTTTTGACAAGCCACTGCAGTTGTACATCCGAGAAAAGCACAGTGTCTAGTATTGGTTTAGGGAAAGAGAAGAGTTGCTTAACCTGAATTGTTGCTGAATAAAGGGTCTCAACTCTAAGTTAACATCCAAGGCTTTATCCTCAGTTGTCTCTAACCTCATTATGTGCCGGCAGTGCACATAACCATGTACAGCAGTTACCTTTCACTTCAGCTAAGCCTCAAAGCTGATCCCAAACCCCAGAACTAAAGCTCTTTTCTCTCTTGTAAAAGACAGGCAGGCTTTACAAGGATGTAAAGGCATCTGGTGCACTTTTGAAGCACACCTTAAACATTTGATGCCGTTACTGTTCTCCTGGGAGCCTTGATGGGCAGCAGTGCTGGAATGTATCTGTATGCCATAAGCAGCACGTCAGTCCTGGGCAAGGAAAGGGCCCTGGGATTCTGACACTGTGCAGTGCACCATCTAACATGGGGCTCTGGTCTACTGAACTGGAGCACACACTTAGTGGATGTCATGAAAAAGACAGCCTTGGTTTTCCTCCCATTCTTTGGAAACACCGATGGGATTTTGTGTTGGCTTTGACCTGAGAGGGAGGTTATGGTTACCCCATGTACAACCAGAGGGCCTACACAGGAAGTGGGAAGTGAAGGTGTGAGGAGAGGTCAGTGTAGAGCAGCTGCATGAAAAGATCTGCAATAAATCACAGATTAATTCTACTTTTCCTGCATTCTCAGTTTGGATGGGGTGGTCAGTGCTAACAAAATATTTGGACCTAATTCTCAAAGGAATACCAAGTAAGTTTGCCAACAACACTAAATTGGGAGGAACTCTTGACTCCTTCAAGGGCAGAGAGGCCCTGCAGAGAGACGCCAACAAATCAGAGGACTGGGTAATCACCAACTGTAAGAAGTTCAACAAGGGCAAGTGCTGGATTCTGGACCTTGGATGGGGCAACTCTGGCTGTATGTATAGACGAGAGAATGAGAGGCTGGAGAGAAGCACTGTGGAAAGGGACTGGTTGATGGCAAGTTGAATCTGAGCAGTCCCCGGCAGCCAGGAGGGCCAAGCCTGTCCTGGGGGGCATCAGGCACAGCATCACCAGCAGGGTAAGGGAGGGGATTGTCCTGCTCTGCTCTGCACTGGGGTGGCCTCACCTCGAGTGCTGGGGGAAGTTTTGGGTGACACAATATAAAAAAAGAATTTAAACTATTAGAGAGCATCCAAAGGACAGCAGTGAAGATGGTAAAAGGCCTTGAGGGGAAGCTGTGTGAGGAGTGGCTGAGGTCACTTGGTCTGTTCAGCCTGGAGAAGAGGGAGTGAGGGGAGAGAGAGTGAGTGAGAAGACTGAGGGGAGACCTCATTAGAGTCACAACTTCCTTGTGAGGGGAAGAGGAGGGGCAGACACTGATCTCTTCTCTGTGGTCACCAGTGACAGGACCTAAGGGAACTGCATGAAGCTGAGTCAGGGGTGGTTTAGGTTGGATATTAGGAAAAGGTTCTTCACCCAAAGGGTGCATGGGCACTGGAACAGGCTCCCCAGGGAAGTGGTCACAGCACCACCCTGCCAGAGCTCTAGAAGCATGTGGACAATACTCTTGGCCACATGGTGTGACTCTTGGGGGTATCCTGTACAGGGCCAGGAGGTGGACTCGA
The DNA here is from genome assembly GCA_013400495.1 of Nicator chloris. Classification (NCBI taxonomy): domain Eukaryota; kingdom Metazoa; phylum Chordata; class Aves; order Passeriformes; family Pycnonotidae; genus Nicator; species Nicator chloris. The sequence goes on from WAAE01021835.1 coordinate 176,854, forward strand.
TGATCCTGATGGATCCCTTCCAACTCAGCATATCCTATGATTCTGTGATATGCTGGCCATGTTTTCTGACTGCTTGCAAATTCTGCTCATGGACGTGTCTGCTTGACCTAAGAGCTCCTGCTCTGCTGAGCCCCTGCTCCCAGTCAGAGGCTGTGCTGGTGTGGTGGCATCACACCTCCGTGTGAGCCCTCAGCTCTCCTCCCGGGAAAACCAGGGTCTGCCAAGAGAGCTGACTCATGCTCAAATCTCCCTCGCTCTCTGGGCTTGGCTCCTCATCTTAGAGTCAGGGAAAATCCACACCATCGCTGCAAGCTGCAGTGATGAGGGGAAGCCTAGTGCTAGTGGAAGGGATTTCTTTTTAATGAATTATAACTTCAGAATCTCAGCCACTTAGAGTCACTTAAAATTAAACAGCATTTTCCCCAAAGTGGGTGTTTTGACCTAACAAAATTGTAAGAGTAACTGAAGACACTTGCTTTTAGTTACAATAGTGAGTAGGGCTTAAAAGAAATTAAACCTATCACTCTCCTTTCAAAAGGCTAAAAGAATTTCTTTTTGAAACTTTTGTATACTACAGCTGCGTCCTGTTCAACACTGGCCATGTTGCAGAGGAGAGGGAGTTGTGCTTCACTGAACCTAAGCACAGTCACTTGCAAAATCTCTGCAAAACCTCTGACAGAGAGAGCACCAGTGCAAGGCACTGTTATCACAAAACAAGGGAAAGAGCTAATAAAGTTTCTTTGAGGATGAACATTTCAAAGCTTTGAATACTTATTGCATTTTGTGAAGATAGTTCTGGCCTATTTTGCCACACCCAGCTCTGTGACTTGCAATTTCAATGTATAATAAGGGAAAACAATGCCTATTGAAGCATTAGTAAATGAAAATTGTGGAATTATGAATTATGCTGAAGAAAACAGAAGTTTTCAACATATTTTTTGGTTTGCATGTGGGAAAATATCAGTGCCATCTGACAGTCTATATCAATGGGAAAATATTTCCCCCTTGATCTTTCCCAGAAGAGAATTTAAAACTGTAATTTTAAGAAGAGTTATCTTAGGAACTCCTTGTTGATATTTCAGAAAACTTGAAACAGCAGAAGAATTCCAGAGAGCTCTAAGTTAATGTTGTGTCACTAACGATGCGATAGCTTGGCAGTGGTCTTGGCCTCATCAAGGAATAGCTGTTGTAGAAGTCATATAAGAAAAATTAAAGGAGGTGGAGCACAATCGGTGGCAATCATTAGGATTTTAGAAAAAATAATTGTATTGATAGTGTACTCGGACTTTAGTAAGAAATAAAACTTGGTACTGCATGAGATCATGAGATCTTTATGTACATAACCCAGCTGAGAAATCATGAAGGATGCCAGTTTCTAGAGAGGACATACAAAGATAGGTTCTCCCCCATGGGATTGAACTACTTTTATGACAGTGACCTGAAAGGGAACTTTAAACAGTGATTAACTGAGTATGCAGATGGCACAATGTCTGGAGAAGTGGAGAACAGGCTACTTGAGGAAGTGACACAACTCATCTGGTTTTAGTATGGGCATAGCTGGGAGCAAGGGAGATAAGCCATCCTGACAGCATAGCATTGGCTTTGTCCTGAGAAATTTAACTCTGCAAGACTTAAGGAAAGGATTAAAGAGAAAAATCTGAGAAGAGCAGACCCTCATGTGATGCTGCAGCCTGAAAGGACTTCAGCAGATCCTTGAACTGGTCCTGATATATATATATATATATATGTACTTAAAAACTATGAGTAAACATATCACGTAACTTCTGGATTTGTCCCTGGTCCAACAGTTTTGGAGCACTGGGCTCCATGCTGGTGTCCACATCTCTCCAAGGGACTGGTCTCAAGAACCACGAAAATGCTTAACAGATTAAAACTTTATAAGGAAACAGTCATTGATAACAGTCTGCTTGGCAAAGGATCTCTGGGCCCTCAATATTGCCCATAGATAGTTATATGACATTTTCATATGCACAAGCAATAGTGAGACTTTAGCTCTCCTGGACAGGAGGGAAACTAACTCCAAAAAAGTAGACAGATCAGAGGACGAAGTAATAAGATGTAGCTGTCTTTAACTATGATGGTAACTAAGCCTTGGGATGAGTTAAAAAGGTGGACAGAGATTTGCCATCATCACTTTCCAAATCAAGCTGGATGTGGAAAATAATAAAAAATAGCCCATGCCCTAAGAGCTGAGGTCTGCACTGAGCTGGGAGTTCAGTGCCTGACAAATGCCTCCATCTGGCCCGAAAATCTGCGACTAAGCTTTGGCTGCGACTAACTTTTGGCTGGCGCCTAAGTCTGCAGCATGAGCGGGGCGGGGGCGGCCCTGTGACCCCAACGGGCCCTGCTCCTCCCTGCTCGCATCCCACCCAGCCCGAGGGAGAGCACTGGGTTGTCCAGGGTCAACAGCGCTCCAGAAATAGCAGCCAAAAAGTTAATGTTTCCTTGCTAGCTCGCTCAAGAGAGAGGAGAGGGGGCTGAAGGGGAAGTCTAGCACTGTGCCTGTGTTGTTTGGGCTCTCCAGCTGGCAGGTTTGGGAGCCAACAATCCCTCTGTCTGAGAGAGCAGCTGGGATACAACTGTTCCCACTTAGATGTAGGTGAGTTGAAGAGGGTGTCACCAACTCATAGACACCTAGGATACCTCAGGTGGGGTGGGACCTCAGAAGATCTATTCCAACCTCCTGCTCCAAGAAGGGTCATGGAGAGGTTTTTAAAATGTTCCTGCCTTTGAAAAGCAGAGCCTCCTCTAGCTGTTTCTGGATCAGCCCTGCCAGAAACAACTTAGCTGAGAGGCTGGAACAGATTTTTGAAGTCGTGTATCATTCCCTTCAGATAACACAATATATATGTCGGCTAACCTGCCCACATTTCTCTCCTTCCCTTCTACATTTCTGGTTAAGAACATGGGCTAAAGGTTTCAGAATCAGCAAAGAAGCTTAAAAACCCACTGGCTCTTCAGAGCATTTGCAAATGTCTGTATCAAGTCAGAGCATGTGGATGATTATCCTGGGAAGCAGCATGCACCTGTGTTGAATGCAGGAGGCAGTAAATGCAATGGGGTACTTTCAATGCTAGTTGATTTGCCCCCTGGCATGAGATGTTTCCTGGACTATCAGGATTTATCCCACAATGCAAATGCACTGACCTTTCCTTTCTGCAAATTCACTGCCCTTCTGAGCCCAGACTGGGATACAGGGTGAGAAGTGGGGGCATAGAGACGTGAGAAATGTATATGAGTACAGAGGGAACATCATTGAGACTGCTTTCTTTTCTGAGCTGATGCCTTTCACTGGGGCTCAGATAACTTGATTTGGCACTATTCACTGCTAAGTTTTCCATACCAACCGCAGCTGAGCTTTGTTTAAATGAGGCTTGCTGAAGCTGTGCTGAAAGTGAGTTTAAAGGTTCACAGTCTTTGGAGTGGATCCAGGCAGCTCTTTGTGCCTTCAACTCCCTTAGAAACTGTGAGGGCTGGGGGCCGGGAGAAGATTTGCATGAGCAAGTTCTCCCTCTGGCTCGAGTGCAAAGAGGAGCAGTGAGCAGCGGCAGAAATTGAACACCATGGGCCAGATTCTTCCTCCTCCTCCTCCTCTGGGCCCTCTTATCTCCTTTTCTGCTATTTTGACTTGATAGCACTCAGTACACATGTAAATGATGGTACAGGATGAAAGCAACGAGGAATCAAGCACCAGCAGTTTTAGGGATAAGAAGTTATCACACTGGCTTTGCATCCCAGGTTGGGGCAGTTGGAGAGGAGGATGCTAATTCTGCTCAGATAATTTAAGTAGCAAGCCGCCTTTAGCCCCTGTAAAGAGCCCTTACTACTTTAACAACAGCTGCACCTGTGGTGTTGAATGCCCAGTGTGCTACTTTGCACAGTGCAGCCACCGTAGAAAATACACTGGGTGTCCCCCCAGCTTTCTTCTGCACTAAGTTCCTTGAAGCTGCTGAACCAGTCTGAAAGTATTTTTATTGTATCTGTGGTCTCTTTGTTCTCCATTCTCTAAGGAGAAAAAGAGTCTGGTCACCCTGTGACCTTGAAGCCCACAGACAACCTCAGATTTACACAAGAAATACCACTCGGGCTAGTAACCAGTCTCTAGTCTGAGTAGAAGGATTAGTTTAATAAAAGATGACTTTACCTTCCCCAAAGGAATCATCTTCTTCTCCGGGTGAAGTCAAATCTTCTTGGGAGTGCTGCATCGTGGCAAGGACGCAGCTCAGGGCGCAGCCAGAGCCGAGTGCTTGAACCTGTTCCTATGCTACAGCTCAACTGCTTCCTTTCACCAGTTTCCTAAATATTTTGGTGGTAACAGCTTCCGCATCTGCACTTATGAAAACAGTCTCATTCATAGAAATGGCGCCTCTAGTTTTTACAGTCAGGCTGTGAGATGAGCTTTGAGGCGGGGTGTCCTTCCTGCTGAGAGAGAAGTTGATTTTGAGAGCAGAGGAGGCAGGACAGGCTCGAAATGCACCCTGCCCTGTTGCCGAGTGCCATAACTGCGCAGCGGCAGCCCTGTCAGCCCGGGATGTTAAAAGTTTTGCATATGAATGGGAATGTTTTCTGGTGACAGAGGTAGAGCCAGGGAACAACTCACCCTGCTCGGACTGCAGAGCAACTCCTCCCTCTCACCCCAGGGACAGTGTGACATGAGGAAACCCCCAGGCTCTCTCACTGTCATGTGTTCATGGAACTAATTTTTCTTTTATCACGGCAGCAATGACATCACTTTCTCACCCACTCTGGGGTGGCCCATAGCAATGGACATGTGGACAAGCTGGAAAACCATTGGTGATGGCAGTTTTCTCATGGGCAGATGCCTTGAGAGGGACATCATCCTCACAGTTACACACATTCGAGTCACAGTCTGTGGTGCACTACCAAAGCTAAGGACCTTCCTGATCAGGTGTACAGCAGAACAACACCAAAGTAAAACTTGCTGTGTGCCAACAATAGGCGTATTATTTGAATATCTCTGTCACTACTAATTTGGCATCACACTGGTCTGTTCTGTCACTGTGTTTCTTGAACTTTACAAAGCAAGTCGAATCCTTTGTGTCAGGTCCCTCAGTTTATGAGAGGACCTTACCTACAAACTTGCTCTAAACTTATACAAAAATACGTTTGGCCTTTAGGTAATGTCTGAGCCTTGCATAGCCCTGCTGTCTTAATCAGTCCACTCAGGGATATTTCATATATATGTCTGTCCAGTGTGGGGCCTAGCACAGGCAGTTCCCCACAGCTCTGCTATCAGAAGTTGGAATGTAATGACAGCAAACCTGAACTGAGCAGTGATTACTCAGTCTAGTAATTGCCTGTGTCACCACACCCTTGGAAGAGAGACTTCCAGCACAGCAGCCGTGTTTGCTGCAGCTTCCGGCAGATGAGTCACAGATATAATGAGCTCTTCTCTGGTTATTATGTTGGGATTTTTTAAAGCTCTCCCAGTGGGTGTCTGCAAGGCACTGCACAACTTGAACTAAAGATGATGGGACAAGTCCATTTGAAGCACTTGATCTCACCCCAGCCCAGGCCAAGTTCATTAGCAAATCCTATGGCAGCACTTTGGTCATCACAGGAAGGGGAAAAGACCCTTCCCAGCTCAGGCACAGCCTTCCTCTGGTGCAGGGTCCCTGGAAAGCGGTGCTGCATCCCAGCTGCTCATGCCTCGCCATCACTGTCACATCAGGTGTCTTGGCTGCACAACCTGTGAGTTGCTATTTTGCCAGGGTTGGGAAGCTGTGTTTTCCTAAGCGGATATGGTTGAAGCCAAGAACATCCCAAGACTGTTTTTAGCTGGACATTGTGGTTTGCCCACTGGGTTGTTCCTCTGCCACAGCAGCAAGATTCCTTAAGGAACTCCATTCCCAACAGGCCCCCCTCATACTTGGCTTTGCTTTCAAATTACATTTGTTCAAATCCCCACAGACGTGACAGCTTGGTCCAACAGGCAAGAGAAGACTTGTTTCTGGCCCTGCTGGGCAGCCTTTGAGAAGTCACTCCTTTTTTAGACATCCTCCCTCACCCTTTTTCTTGCTCTGCTTATTTGAAATTATGTTTTCAGACAAGGACCATCTCTCATTACATGCTACTCCACAAGAGCATCCCTCTGCCTCAGTATGGCCCTCCTGCCACGGTGCTGAGTAGATCGAAAAAGTCATAAAGAGAAACACCATTATCAGGTGATGAGGGGAAGCAAAGAAGAAGAGGGCAGCAGCAAGACAGGGAGGTGTGAAAAGAGGAACAGTGAGAGACATGAAAGCAGCAGAGGAGAAACATCAGTCTGGAGGGAAGGGATGCTGTCACAGGAGGCTGGGACCTCTCCAGGCACTGCCTCCCAGAGTCAGGGCTGGAAACCCCTGAGCTTGCAGAGGCTGGCGGGGCCAGCATGTGAAATGATTTCTGGGGCTGAGGGAAAGGAGAAGTGCTGAAGGAAAGACAGCTACAGGGTGTATCTTGTCTTAAAGCTGCCTGGCAAGACCCACTCCCAGCAATGGGCAGCTGCTGCCCATGGTTTCCTTGAAACAGCAGGAAGTGTTTAGCAGAAATCCTGAGCCCTTGTAAAGTCAACAGCACAAGTGCCCCAGGGTGCTATGGAGCCTGTCAGTCTCTGAGGGCTGGGGTGGGTCAGAAGAAGCTTCTGCTCTGTTGAGGAAGGTTTTTGGGGTTGATTAGAATAAGTTTCTTTTGGGCTTGATTAGAATAAGCTTAATTAGAATAAGATGAATGATGCTACAAATACAGATGTGAATACTCAAACCAGACAGCCAGCCCAGCAGGAAGAATCACAGAGAAAATACAGCAGTGCTAACTTTCCTGTGCTGTCCTGCAATTGCAGCTCAACTTTCCTGTGCTGTCCTGCAATTGCAGCTCATTTGTAACCTGGCCATGGGAAGCTGTAGCCATTTACCGCTTCCTTCAGAAACGTGAAGACACAAGCCACACTGTCCTGGTTATCGTGGCAGCTCCCTTTTATGCTGCATTTCCCTGGGACTTAAAGCTATTTCCTTACCCACTGTTTTCAGTCAGCCTCTCCGGATGCCTGTTACCTTGACAGCCCTTTTTTTCTTTTATTTTCAGGAATTAAAAGGCATCAAAAGCTGTCCTCTCTCCCGAAAACAACTGTCACCAGAATTAACACACCAGTCGGGCTAGTGATGAATGGTAATGACTCAGCCTCCATTGCAGATGCACAAAGAGGAGTTGCTTTGATTCGTTCCCATTTGCCACATCATCCCTTGGCAGCAGCCTCACCTACATTGCTCGCAGCATGTGATGTTCCTCCAGAGACCTGTCCCCCAGGGGAGCACAGTGCTCTTTCCCTTGAGACAGGACAAATTAAGACAGACAAAAACAATCCACCTCACATGGATGCCCAGGTCTCCCTTCTCCCTGCTCCATCTTTGCCTTTGGGGCAGCAGGATTTTGCCCTGGCAGTTTGTCTTTGCTGCTTACTGATCTCAACCATCAGCCTAACAAAGCGACCTCCTCCCTGCACTGTTTTGTAGCACATCTGGGGTTTTTCCCTTCTGTACCCACAAGAAGTATTTTTTGCTCATTCTTGTTGAGCTGTTTTGAAACACAGTAAGTTCTTTTCACCTGTTGGCTTATAAAGACCCACTCCACATGAAAAAAAAAGCCCTAAATCAATTTTGCATCCACTGCAAACTCTCACGTGCGTATTTTTCACGTAACCACATCTGATGCTGCTATCAGAAAAAGCCACCACCCATTTTCTAAGAACCTGTCAACAAAAAGCAGGGGAGCCTGGAGAAATGTCAAAAACAAGGGTCAATCAAGCAAAGAAAGACAACTTCTACAGCAACTTCTTTAAATTACTCCAATTACTTCTTCCCCTGCAATTTAGTTTATTAGAATTTCTGATCCAGGAAAAAGGCAAGTGTTCTGATGTTTTATCTTCAGGTACAGGACTAAAAGCCATTCTTAATGAAAAAGAAATGTAAAAAATTGTGCCATTTAGAAGTTTTGGGGTTGTTTTGATTCTACTCTACCCTCAATTACCTCCACAAGCACCAGGAGAGATGAGTTGGCCATTTTCTGTATCTGAAACAGGTCTGCCCTGTTCACATCTCCTCCTTCCAGCACTAGAAAGATCCTCAGGATACAGAAAATTGCAGGTCACAGGGGTAGTTAGTGCTCTGCTTTGTTCTGAGGCTGTTTTGGGAGTAAGAATTACATCTGGTGGGATAATCTACACGGGAAACAAGGAGGGGAAAAAGTGATAAAGGAAGGCCAGATTACTCTGAAGTGGAGATAGTTTGAAAGAGAATGTAGAAAAAGGCGTCTGACACTGGTCAGTTTGGGAAAGTGAGTGTTCATATGCATTTGGAGTAGTTGTAAAAGTTTTGCTCTGGATATTGCTGCAGTGTCAGACCTCCAGCAAAACATGCTTCAGACACCTGATAAATAGAGTAACAATAACTTATCTAGTTAACTCATTTGCAAGTTACAGGGACTGCAGGGACTTAGATTATGTTTAAACAGTCTGTGTCAGTGTCTAAGTGAGCTTAGTATAATTTTTTCTTTCCAACTCTTGAAACTTTTCGCACTTGTTAAGCCAAAAATCTAAGCACTTTTTAAAAAAAAAAAAAAATTAAGTAGGGATATTCAGTTCCAGAGAAAACCTATGAGAATTTCTCCCTTTTACTGTCCAGAAGGAGAGTCAGCAGGCCAGGCCAGTAGAAGACATGACTCACTGCACACAACTTCACAGACATTAAGAGCACAAACCTTCGCAAGGCTGTGAAATATACACCATGCATTTTGGAGAGCTGAAAAAAGGGTTGGCTCCAGGAACCATTCACACAGCAGACAGGACAGTAGTTCCTTAGGAGCCCTGCAGTACACTAGCTTTTTGCTCAATTCCCCAGCAGACACGCACTGCAGTGAGCAGGAACCACGGCACACGTGTTGTTCGTGTTGTTGGTGCCCTACTGGTGTCTGTCCATGTTCCCCACCCTGCTGGGAGCAGTGAACCCATCGCATGCCCCAGGGGTGAGTGGCATTTGTGTACACTCAGGTGTGACACTGCAATCTACAACACCAAGCACATCCCACCAGCACATCACAGGTGACTTTGGCTTCTTCCAAAACTGCATTTTCTCATTCCAGTATCACCTGGCCTATTATCTTCTCATAGCGAAATATTATTTCGGTTCAAAGGGAGGAAGCAAACCATGCTGGATGAAACCCCTACAGAATGAATACAATCTTGAAAATTATGCTCAGTTAAGTAGTTCCCAAGTGGCTCTTTATCAAAAGATAAGAAAATGGTCAAGCATGATTTTGCACGGCTCAACCTTGGATCTGGTATTATTCAATATATACTTTAATATCCTAGATGATATTTAATATCCCAGAATAGATATGATCACACTCATACAATTGCAGATGCCAGACTTCCTAGCATATGTACACTGGAGGACAGAATCAAAATTCAAGCTTATAGTGACAAACTGGAGAAGCAGTCTGGAAACAATTAAATGCAAGAGAATGATCTGTGAAGTACTATGCTCCAGTAGAAATCATCCTTCTACATGCAGGCTGAGGGACAGCTACTTTAGTAGCACGTTTTCAGAAAGAAGGCAGGAGGCAGCAAAAGGGGATTCAGCAACAGCACCCAAAACCAGCAGAGAGCTTGCCATCAGGTGTGATCAAAGGCAGAGACACCAAGTAGTTCAGGCAGTGTTTGAGGTTAATAAGGCCTCTGCAAGGGCAGGACACTGCTTTCAGACATCTCAGTCCAAGGAGGATAGAGGCTGTTTGATGATGTTCCTGAGGGGAACAACCAGACTGTTCTGAGGGCTAGGAAATGGGAAATTAAGGAAAAGATTGGAGAAACTGTAGCTACTTTATTTGAGGGAGAGAGAATAACTACAAGAGATAAAAGCAGTACTCAAGACCTATTCTTCACCTTTGTTGTGAACAAGGTGTAATGAAGTGAGACTGCAGAATGGACGAAGCAAATGAGGAAGCAGATTAAGCAGCAAACAAGCAGAAAATAGGAAGAAGTAAGTTAGGAAAAATGATTTTCCAACAGCCAAGACAGTGAAGCAGCAAAAGACAGTGCTTGGGCGAGTCAGTGCTGAGTGAATCAGAGTGCTGCTTTAACCTACAAAGCATATGCAGGGCTTTTGAAGAACAGAGCAGAAAAGTAGCTATTGGGAATAATATAAGAATTCTTGATTCTGTCTTAGGGGAGGGCAGTGGGAATAGCGGATCTCTTGAGGTTAGACTCAGTGCTGTTTTGCTAGAGCAGCTATTGAGTAATACTGGATTTCTGCTTGCTAAATTTATTTCTAAGTGACACTTAGCTGAGTGCTAAATTTTCCCACTGCTTGAGGGGTCCAGCACATTCCAGTGGCTCTTGACTGGGATGGGAATGTTTTTGCTATTTCAAGCAATTTAAATATCCTTACTATCTTTCTCCTTCTGTAAGAAATCTTCATGTCTGGTTGCTTTCACCCTCATTTTCTTCTTAATTCTTTTGTCACCTATTCCTCTGTAATCCAGTGAGGTCATTGTCATCAGCAAAGAATAGAGGATGGATTTTTCATCCTTTGATGATTAAATCCCATGGGTTGCTCTCAGAAATACCTCTATAAATTGTTAAAGAGAAGCAATCTGCATACCATAATAATATGGGAGCTGCTATCCCCAGCATAACCAACAACTATGCTCAATCCTGCTAAGCATCAAAACCTTATGTCTTACCAAGAGTCAGATATCAACTATATAATAGTTTTATCAATGTGAACAAATTTTAAAATTGACCCAAGAGGTCTAGACAATATTCTAATGCTTATGCCAAAGCCACAAGACCACCCCAATTTTCTCTACCATAATTCTTGTTAATAATACTTTTTTCTCCACTACTAACTACCTTGAGTGTTGGAGGAAATACAGCAAGAAAGTCATCTCATTATTTAGCTGTATGTCTTCCATCCCAGCCAAAGGATATTGCAAGGTGATGCACAACATTGTTTTAGTAATATTTCAAAAAAATATAGGAGTTCCCCTTCTTTCCCTTTTGGTAAACTATTGGAAATGGAGTGAAAGCCCCAGGTCATTTAGTTTAAACTCCCAGGTCACACTGTCAAACAAATGATGTCTGTGGGTGAATGCCTGTCCTTCACATTAATAATTCTGCCTGTGAACTATTCAGTTTGGGGGCCTTTACTTCATTGTATACATTGTGTTTCCAGTTTCTCCAGCTGCTGGAAGGAGTGCAGGAGCTGGCCCTCTCCCCTAGTCTTTGCTTCTTCCAGCTCCAGCCAGCAGTGTTCTTTCTGCTGCTGGGAGATGGTTCTTGACAGAACTGATCTTGGGTATTTTGCAAGACAGTGTGGGTTTTTTCCTTTGCCAAAGGGATTTTTTTAAAGACATTCTCCCATATTCCGGCGAACTGTGGGTGAGATGAGCAGCTTCAGTTGTGAGATGGCTCAGACCCTGCCTGGAGCTGCTCCCAAAGGAGCAAGTGCGCATTTCTCTCAGGCAGTCTGACTTAGCTGCTCCCATCTGCAGGACACTGCGAAGTCTCAGTGTTTCCCCCTTGCCTACAATGCATTCTTCTCATCAGGCCCTCAGATGCTATCAATTACTGTCTAACATCTCTCTTGCAGAGCACTTAGCAGGCACTAGTGGACATAAGGAATTGCTGCTGCAAATAAACCTGCATGCAGGAGTATGAAATTCAGGCCGTGTGAAGAGTGGGTGCATAGACTGTAAGGGTATCAAAGCCCAGGAATTCCTTTGTTTGGGATCCCCCTGACCCCCAGCTGGATCTGTTATTATACCACAACAGCACAATTAAATTACTTAAAAGCCAGATGTCTGCGACTTGCTATGGGATACTTAGGATTAAAGGGAAACTTGTCTGTGTGAGCATGGTGTGTGGATGGAGCCAAGTGGGGGACCCATTGTTTCCGTGGAACTTCCCCCTGTGAAGGGGCTTCAGTCTCAGCAGTTAAAATCTCGGGCAATGGGAGTGTGACTGTCAGAGTGGCAGCTGAATGGTCAGCTGGGAAAGTTTCACTAACACAGATTCTGTATTTCCAAGAGCTGCAACAGCCCGGAACATTGAACTACCTCTGTTTTGTAGGAAGGCATCACTTCATTGTAGCTCACCCAGGTAATGACAAAGATGGTGTAATATCAGCTTCACCGTTTGAGGTGAAGGTCGTTTGCCTTCAAGACCAGTCTGTTTTCTGTGAAAATTTTGCTGATACTGGTCCTAACTTTGGTGCTATCTCCCAGGCCATGTGTCCCTGACACCTGGTGCCAAGGTCCCAGGGAATCTGAGCATTTACTCCTAAATAGTGGCAATTTAGGCACTCGAGCTTTTGATCCTTCCCCAGTTTCAACCCATACACTGCAGGTGGCCATGGCACAATCAGCAGTGGGGTTGTAATAAAACTGGAGCACCTTGGCTTTAGAAAAACAAGGAGTTGTTTCCAAAGGATGGATAAGCTTTCATATTGCCCTTTGTGCATGTGTCAGCAGAGGAGAACACTTTTGTTAAGGACAAAAAAAAGGTTAAATTGAGATGGGCTTATTCCGTTCTGTATTTCAGGTAGCTTTTTGAGAAATTGTTCTGAAAAATGTCCCTGTTTTGTGTTTGCACCCTCTTGGTACATTGGTAACGCTCTGGGATCGAGTTCTCCGAATAATTGCAACAGCAGGATTTACTTCTCCTTTATCTGAAGCCCTAGGAAAAAAGCATAGCTGAGAACGGAACCTGTGGTAAAGGAAATCGCACTGCAAGGCATCCCCACCCTGTTTGCCTTCCTCCTTGAGCAAGTGCTACAGGGTATGAGCAGGGGCTGGAGGTGCACAGGGCTGGTAGTAGCTCTCCTGGAGGGATTGCTTCATTTTTGCTCCTACAAAGTAGAGCAGAAAAGAGGCATTTTTTAAAAAATATATTTTTAGAAGTGTCTCCCTTTTTGCAATTTGTTGAAGCGATTAGCAGCTCAGAAACAGTGTAATGACCACAGCAGACTTATTTGGCATTTTGGGGTTTGGTTGCTTTTAACTGAAGAATAACAGTACTCCCTCCTCTGCAAAGCACGGGGGGGTCAGTTGAAGGAATGTGGACATGAGGTCCCTTAAGAGAAAATAGTGAAGAGCCACATCCACATCTTTCAGGACGAAATTCTGGCAGCTGGGTGGACAAACAATGATAGCATTTGTAGAGTATCTTACAATGAGGAAATCTCTGCAAACATTTGCATGCACCTTCAGTTCTCTACTCTGAAAATATTAAGTAGCTATAGACAGGAAGCAAAGAGTAGATTTTCCACCTCTAAATAATGGCAGTTGTTGGCCATGGTATCTCAACCAAACTGGACTCATAGAAGGTACCTAAAAACTTCCACTGTCTGTACATGGCCAGGATTTTGGGTCCCTCCTGCTGCATTGCTGCACTAATGCTCAGCTGGCTCAGGGAAAGATCACCACCCACTGCATCAGTGATTCTTCAGCAGCCATGATTTTGCTAATCAGCCTGTCTTTCATCCTGGCCTTGTTTGCTGAGGGAGCAACTTCAGAGAGAGCGGTACAACACAGAAAAGTAAAAATAGCAACAAGAGTTTCTGCAAAATGTGGCACTTCATGCAATTACTTTTCTTCCTGTTTGCATCTCCTGAATTTTCTTTTTCTACCAAGTTTAACTCTTGTTTAGAGACCGCACACACACATATTGAAGCTAGTATGAGGTTCTTCTAAACAGCAGTGTACTGTGGAGTTAGTTTCTCACAGTAAACTAAAAGTGGCTCAGTCTGATGTTAATGAGTTTTAGTATTTTACACAACAGGCAATTCAGAAATAATATCCATGGCTGATAGGAAATAACATAAGATGGCCAAAAGGAAGGAAAACCAGGACCAAACAGCATATCCCTGTGGGGAGGGTCTTTCTTCTAGGACAGGACTGTGTTATGCTTGATCTAATAGCCTGAACACAGGTTTCAAAACCACAGAAGAGACAAGAAATTGGTGATAACAAAGTAGTGATCTACACTGAGTGACAAAGCAGCTACTGTGGAAGACACACCAGCATGCCCTACTTCATGGTCTCTTCACAGAGTGCTGCAAAAAAAAACTGTGAAAAAACTTGGGGGTGAGGGGGAAGTATATTTTATCTCAATTTGATTTCACAGTCCTAGAGATGGGCAGAGAGATTATACTGCTCAGGGTGGTTGGCAAGGATGGAGCAGCTAAGTGAGGACTGGCTTGGTGAGCAGTGGTGGGCCTTGCTCAGGTCACAGCAGCTCATCTTTGCCATCACTGTGGTGTGAGGCAGAGCCCCAGGAAGGGCCTCTCCCCACCTCTCACAGGGTGTCTGCTCCCTGCCACAGCACCCTTCCCTCCTGCCAGACCCTGGGTTGGTGTGCAAGGGAATGGTACCCCTCCTCCCTACTCCTCTGCAGAGTACGGCCAGGATGGGAATAAAATCAAAAGGAAAAAGGAATTTTTTTTTTCCATCATGCATCTTAGCAACAGCACCTACACAAAGATCTAAGTATAAGATCTTTTACCCCCCACCTTTCCAAGCAATTAGCATGCTGAAATGCAGAAAGAAACAGGATGGCAATGTCAAAACTAACACACAGGAAGACCATTTCCTTTTCGCAAGGGTTTCACAGTGTGGACCAAGCTGGCTGAGAACAATTTCTGAACCCTTCTCCTCCCCGTGGAGAATTGCCTCTGCAGCAGCTTTGGTAACCCTCCAAAACGGCCTGCTTTTGGTGACTGGCACTCTCCTGGTAGCTGATGCCCAGCAGGTCTCACATTTTCAAAGTAAGAAACCCCAGCCCCCATGGACTGCTCTCCAATGAAACTAGGTTGCTTAAAAACATCTGAGAAAGGTGGAAAAGGAGGGCTGCCTGTTTGAAGTAGATAGGCTGTCTTTTGGAGCAGAGTAAAGAAAGGCAGCTGGTGACATATTCAGTGCAGCGCTGGCTCCGTCTGAGCCTGCTTTTGTCAGCCAAATTTTAAATTAATCTCAATCTGGTCTCTGAATCTTGCTGGCAAGTTTTCTGGTAAATTTAAGACTTAGTCGAGACTGAAGAAAGATGCCAGGCAGACAAATTTATGTTAGGGCTTCCAGGTGTGGCCAGCGTTGCCTGGGAAGTTATTTGTGAAAACAGAGGCTGCCGTGGGAAACATGGGGGGCATCTCCTCCAGAGCCACACACCTCCTCTGTGCAGGGGGAGCAGGCAAAGCCCCCTGGCTGAAACACAGCCAGGCCTATGCAGCTGGCCATGAACCAAATCTGGGTACTCTCACAAGCTGATGATATTCAGGGCTTGCATTCTGAAGAAAGAGTTGAGTGACTCCAAGCCCTTTGGTTTTGCCATTTTTTCCTTCCTAAAAGAAAAGAATGATGCTTTTTATCTCTTAGCATCTGAGCAATGTTATTTCCACCCAAAAAGTATGCTGTTCCAGCCTGCAGATGATGAATGGAGCAGAGAAGTTGCAGGTAGGATGTTGCTGGGGGCAGTAGGGAACTGGAGGTGGGAAGGAAATGCCTGCAGGAAACTCTTCATACATGTACGAGCCTTCTCATATATGAAGCTTCCACAGTTCTGATCTTTATTTCTTCATGTTTTTTGAGATTTGCCCTCTGAGTGCCTTGTCAGAGTGATAGCCTGAGTCTGACTCTCCTTGCACCACAAGGCTGGGACTCTGCCTAATGCCAACTCACCCAAACACCTCTTCCCAGAGTGCCCACTTGTTCCTGTGCCACACCTGGGGATTCGTGACTGATTAGGACAAAGCAAAAGGCTTTGAAGGTTTTAATGAAATCCCCTCTGGCCCCCAGTTGCTTTAGCATTCAGGTAAGCAATCCATCACTGCTGTCTTTGCAGGCCCAGCTCTGTAAGTGTGCCTGAATATGGCTGTTTCCATTTTCTAGGCCAAAAGCAAACTTTTGAGGCAGGCGATAAGCCTGCAATTAGGACTTTAGAGTAGACTGTGTTTTCGAAAATGCAGTAACTTGTGGAATGAATCACTGAATTTGAAGTTGCTAGATGATTTTTTCCTTAACGGTCAAGGTTAAGCATAAGAAGAAAGAAACTCAGCGTAGGAGGATGACAAAATATGTTAACAGCATAACAGCAACAGAAGGACTGACCCAGCCCTATGAGTTTGTGGATTTTACTTTTTAAATTGCTTTTTGAGAGTGAGAGCAAGCTACCAGAGCAGCAATACACTGAGTTTTCAGCCCATACTCTCCTGTTCCTTCATCTCTCTCCTTCGGTCACAGTCAAATGACTCTGCCTGGCTCTAGCGAACTCCAGCAAGCGGGGGTGAGGAATCCTTGCTTGCTCAAGCCCTCTTTTCTGGAAACAGGGAAGGCAGAGCAAAGCCGTGCTGCACAGGATAGCCTCCATCTGTCAGACCTGACTGTGGGTTAGCTCCCATCCCTCAGCTGCTTGTTCCACAGCGCCATGAGCAGAGCAAAGCTACCTGAGACAGGGACACTTCTCAGTGGCTGCCTCGTGCTGGTGGAGAACACTGCTACAAGAGCTGGTGAGCTTCTGTGATCCAGCCCCCAGCCCAGACTGCTCTTTGTTAGCTGGTCTCTCTTAACATAAAATTACATTCATTAAAAAAAACTTGCACAAGCCAGAAGCAAAAAGGTAACCAAAACACTCCACTGCACACATTTGTCCCTTTGGGGATGGGAAGCAAGAATAAGGGGCTATGGCAGCTGCCAGCCACAGTGCCTGCCATGCCTCTGGAAGGTGCACTTGCCATGGGCATGAGTCCAGCTGGAAACCTCAGCGGAAAACAGAATACAGCTCCGTGCAGGCTCGCACAGCGCTCATTTAACCCGAACTTGAGGGAAGTCCATTGAGCAAAGCACTTTGCATAGGAGTAGCAGCTCATCCTGAACATAAGGGTTCTCTTCATCTTCCATTTCATAGCCAGTGCTCAGGAGATCCAGGCATACCCACTGTGGGCAGTGCCCACTGCCTGTGGATAGCACATTACCTCCTGATCTGTGTGCAGGAAAGGAATCACAAAGCAGAGCTGGGCACTTCTCTTGCCTGAGCTGCGTTTAAGATGTTGCTTTCTGTGCTCTAACAGAAAGAGGTTCCCAAGAGCACATAAATATATTATAAAGCAGCAGAACACTCAATAATTAATTTTCAGCAAGGAGAGGGTTTTATTTCAACTGAAATGACATAAAAAGCCTTTTGGATTCTCAGTCTGTAAAGTGAAAAGCTGAGGTGATTCAGTCCAAAGACTGTTGTGCAGAAGGCTCAGACAACCAATCCCCATGCACTGACACCCTGACTATATTTGGCAAAAATGCAATTTTCTGTGCAGAAAATACAGAATACACCAAGCAGTGGATCCCTTTTCAGTCCTCTCCCCTTCCTTTGCAACTAGGAACGGTCTTCCAGGTCTTTCATCCTTTCAGCCAGAGTTGCAGCATCCCAGCGGATCATCTCACTCATTTCCACCAACAGTGAGCACTCTGCCCATATGTGGTGTTGGTCCCTTTTCATATATGGTCAACCGGTAGTTGAGAAATTCAGTATTTAAAGTGTATTAAGGCAGGAATGGTTGATTTATGGTATTGCTGCTACTTTCCAAGTGTTTGGAACAGCTAATAAGTCCTTTGATTAATTACCCAAATAATTGTTCATAAAGGATTCACTGTCTTAGCACAACTGACTGAAATAACTCTTGCTAGGGACAAATAACTCTTTTCATCAGCACTTTGAGGGGCAGAGGGCAGTGAAGCAGCCTGGCTTGTGTCAGAAGATGCCTACATGCCACAGCTAGTTTAAGAGAACCAACAAAAGACATATGAGATTTGCTGAAAATACATAAAGCCTTCCTGATGAAGGATAGTGCTACCAAGCTGGTTACTATGAGAACTTTTCTGCATGCAAAGATACATAGGATTCTCACGGAATGACTTACAAACTACTTATACTAAATTTCACTCCTCATATATTGTCTTCATTCGTTCCACTGCTCAAAACCCAACATCAGATAAATTACTACCTCTACACAGTAATTATATTAATTATACATTAATTTTGTGGCTGGCTTTTTTAGTACTTCCACTCTGTTACTTTGCCTGTCATCCCTGACAAGTCCTTGCCACAGCAGTACAGCTGAGCATCAGGGTTATGGAGCAATGCACACAGCAACTCTTCCCTGAGCAGGCAGCGCCTCCTTGCACCCCCCTTGCTCTGCTCCGCCCCACCAGACCAGCTGCCAGCAGGATGTGCCAGGGACAGACTTGTCACCTAAGGGGCTGACAGAGGCACAAGAAAGCTGAAACAGCTATGCAGCCCCCAGATCACAACCTAAAAATACCAATAAAAGCCAGATGCACTGGCTCCTGGTGCCACGGTTGAGGCTAAAGCCAGGGAGTTTTCACCGATTTGTCCCGCAGGTGTGGAAATCAGGGATGGAGAGGTTCTCTTCTTCTGAGCATGCTGCAATTAAAATGCAGTAATAAAAGCCTAACTACTGCGTGACTGTGGGCGAGCAGCTGGGCTGATGCCTCACAGCAAGGACTGAAGTGAGCTTGTCCTCTCTGCCCAGCAAATCCAGCAGCAGCACGGAGTGAGAGGTGCTCCTGCAGCACCGGCTGGATCCCACTCCTGTTGTTTCTGCATCTCAGTGACAGTAGCTTTTTGCCAGTTGCTCTTAGCCTGCTGATGCTTCTGGTGGGAAGAAGCCACCTCTATTTCATACCAGCCTTCTGTGAATTTTTATGGCAGCTATTTTAGAACTCATTTCAGTGAGTTTCCTCAGATTTCTTGAGTCTGAAATGCTATGTGTTCCTGTAATAAGAATGCCACTCATAGCTAGAAGCATTTTTCCTACATTATTTATTCATTATTCTATGTGATGAATGTGGGATGTGTTATGAATCCATGGTAGGAGATCTGGAGGTAAACTCATTTGCTTTTAGTACTATGTGATTAAAAAGAGACTCTCTGCTTGCGTAGGCAATGAAGGTATTGAATTTCTCTTATCACCAAGATGGTGAAAAACTTGATTCCTTTCATTTCCTCCATGACGGAACCAATGACTGCCAGCAGAAGCACATACAGTGTGATCTATTCAGAAGATACAGAGTTGCTAGACTAGATATGTTACCACCACTTGCAACAGGAAGAGCCAGGAAGTAGGCTTTTAAAGGATAACATCAAATATTTAGGAGATAAAATCTGCACAGAGTGTAAAATGAAAGATTTAATCTGAGTCTTACCTTAAAGAGCTGGGTTTGTTTTCCTGTCTACTATCTCCTGCTCAAATTCAAATGAAATGTTAGAAGATATTACATTTGGGTACAGTCAACATAGAGTTCAAAATTTCCTGGTTCAGGAATGTTGTCACTCAGGGTTTTGTTTCTGTCTGTGACAGAAGTATAGGCCTTAACAAGCAGGTGAGATGGTCAGAAGTTTCATGCAGGTTTAAAAGGGGATAAATGAAGAGACACATCTTTTTGGTTTCTTTGTAGTCCTACAGCTTCACCCTACCCTTCCAATAAAAGACCCAAACCAAAAACCCACAAACCCCAGCTCAGCCTGCCCTTTCTGAAGGTGAGCATGTGGCTGGCATTCGGGAACTGCAGGGTGACAGACATCTAATAGTAGGACTGGTGTTCTTTGTCAAGGAGGATATACTGCCTTCAGGCAGTACCAAGACTTTTGCATGGGCATGGAATAGAGAACAAGAAAACGATGGTGCTGCTTGGTGCACTGCCAGGACCTGCACAGTATCTCAGAACCATGGAGATGGGAGGAACAGTCAGATGGGCATGACCCAAATAGCCAAGAGATGGCAACACTCTTAGGCAGAAGGCAGTTCTTTTCCAGATGGCCGATGCATTCATTCAGTAGTCAATCACAGTGGCCCTGGGAGGCACTGGAGGGATTGTGTACTAGTGTCTCAGGGGACAGACTGCGTAAATGTACTGCTGGGAGCATGGCTAGGAGATGCCCTGCGTGCCTTCACTGCTTGCTCAGCCCTTCTGTGCTCAGCCCTGGGCTCCCCCTCTGCTCCTCACACCTCTGCCTGAGGGCCACAGCCCTGCTGTCACCTGCCCTGGGCAGAAACACACTCCCAGGGCCAAGGACTCAGTGGTAGCTTTTTTTGCCTAAAGCTTTCCTCTGCTTTGCTTGCATGGTTTCACTTCTGATCACGTTCACAATGTTCTCTTTAATGCATTGTGGCACTTTGTTTCTCAAAGTATTACTTGCACAGCTATTTTGCTGAGTATCTTAGTGCCAAGGAAAGAACTGGTAAAGGAAGATCCAAGAGTATAACGTCCTTTATTCAGTTGTCCCTGGAGGCTAGGAAGCCTGCAAGCTTCACAACCCAAGCTGCACAGAAACAGCTGCTTTTGATGGCTTGATGCACCAAAAATCCATGCTGGCTGCTGGAGTTAAGGTGTCTCCTCTGCTCCCAAGCCATGGACAGGCCAAGGAACCATCAGACATAAACCACTGTAGACCAAAACATCAAACACTAGTCCCACCAAGAGTAATGCACCATGCACACACTTGTCACCATTTTGGTGTTGGGCTAGCCTCCTGGCTTTTCCTGAGGGTGAGGACAAGGTCCTGTTCTCCCACACTCAGCTTCTTCCCCAAGCCCATCCTGGCACTGCAGATACTGTGCAGACCACAGACAGCAAACAAATCCCTCAGCCAGAGGCTTTCAACAAGGTGCCAGTGACATTCCTCAGGGCAGTCCAGCAGGGCAGGGAGACAGCTGAGACAGCCACCGTGTGAAGCTTCACAACTTACAGCAGTGAGGAGCAGGTGAGGCTGCCAAAGGTCACGGAAGGATGGTGGCTCCATCCATCTCAGCTGCTTCCAGAGGAGCTTGTGGAAAGCTACAGCATCACACCCTCAACTGCAGCATCCACAACCACTGGGTACAAAACAGCCTCGTTTTTGTACCTCGTTTTGCACAACAGATTGAAGGTAGGTGGAGAAACAACTTTTCCTCTTATGGCTTTCTATATGGTGGGGAGGGAAGGAGGACAGCAGAAGGAGTTGGGATATATGTCTCTTTTATCACCCCAGAGTAATTGGGAATTGATGCCTGAGAATCAGCCCTATTAAAAGGAGTGAAATTTCAGACTGTGTGAGAAATAAAATTATACTGGTATAGCTTCCTGAGCACATCATCACCAATGGAAATTCCCTCTCCTGCTAACAAATAGTGGGAGTTTTTTTACTTTGGTGTTAGGAATTGAACTCATGAAGACAAATCTTCAATTTCAACACTTTGAAAGGATGCAAACAAAAAAACAAAACAAACAAACAAACAAACAAACAAACTCCCCCAAACACTAATAAATTTATCTAAGAATAGAAGACATAATTTTTATTTTAAAAAGGTCAAGTTTAACTAACACAAATCTACTATGCTGGAGACCAAATGCAAATCCAATGGAACACCAGCTCCTACTGGCTATGAGATCTCTTAATCTGGTTATGGGCTGGAAACATGGTTTTCAATTTATAATTTGTAGATAAATCATGGGACTAAAAAACTGCAGAAGCAGAGTGAGAAAGACCCACAGGTACCACAGCTAAATCTCGATACATCTTTGCCAGATTTTTCTGCTGAAGGAGAGAACAAAGAGAAAAGAGACAAAGAAAGAAGGATTTTGAAGAGCTGGTTGTGTGGCATCAGCTAAATTAAGCCCCTGGCCCAGGTAAGCCTCGGCAGCTATGTAGGAGGCCTGAGAGAGACACCTCCTGACAGAAAGAGATGCTGAAACCCTGAATGAAAGTTGTAGTTCACCAGAAGGTGAAAATCTCTTTCTCAGAAAGGATCCCAAATAACTTTCTGACATTTTGTACCGTCTCAGTGAAGTTAAGCAATTTACCAGTAGAAGCAGAAATCACCATCATTCATAATTTTCTCTTGATCTGAAAACTTGGGTCATGTGTGGAACTGGTAGAGCCCATCTCACCAGCAAACACTCAGCAGCCACATAACTCTTCTGTGAATATTTGAGAGTTGAGAAAACTCAGGCATAGATGAGGAACAGTTTTACCCAGAAAGGTTTGTCATCAGACAAATCCACGGCATTGAATGGAAGAGAGTAATTTCTTGTTGAAGCTGCTCAGCAAAATGTCCTCTCAGGGCAGAAGCTGAGCATGGTGGTGCAATTGCCAGGAGGTCACTGCTTGACAACAAGTTCTTTGCCACATGTAAAACTCTTCTCTTGACAGTAAGTCAGTCTTTAAAGAGCAGGAAAATGTTTAAAGATGACACAATAAAATAAATACAAATTACTGCAGCTTGTGTTCAGTCACCTTATGCAAATCCCAGGGTGTTCTACATTGGGTGACCTCTCATTACAAAATAAACTCTCAGCAACATTCCTCATCAGCAGAATTTTGGTAATCCAGGAAAATAAAGTGCACTAAAAGCTGAGAATCTCATTCATAGAGTAACCTAAAAGAACACTTTGGCATTTTTATTTTTCTTTTAGCACAAAAGCCTGACTGTAGAAGCACAGCCAGGTGGTAAAGGCATCATTTGATGATGATGATGGGGATGGAGTCCTGGCCTGTGATGTGTGGTGTGGAGCAGCCACATCTCCTCAGCAGGAGATTGTGTTCCTGCCCCCATCACCATTCCTGTGGCTCAGGAAGGAGATGAGTCTCTGGAAGCTCCCCTCCTGGCTCCTCCTGTATCCCACATGGCATTTATCTCCCACCTTGGCACCACAGTGGGAGTTGTTGTTGGCTGCTACCCTACATTGAATGAGGACATTTGTTAAGGACAGAGGTACAAAGGAAAAACCTAGAAGCCTAGAAAATTAAAATGGGGTTGGAAGAGACAGAATCACAAAATCACAGAATTGTTAGGGTTGGAAGGGACCTCTGGAGATCATCTACTCCAACTCCTCTGCCAAGGAGGGTCACCTAGAGCAGGTGACATAGGAACGTGTCCTGATGGGTTTGGAACGTCTCCAAAGGAGACTCCATGAGCTCCCTGGGCTGCTTGTTCCAGTGCTCTGCCACCCTCAATGTAAAGAAGTTCTTCCTCATGTTGAGGTGAAACGTCTTGTGATTTAGTGCATGGCCATTGCTCCTCATCCTGTCACTGGGCCCCACACTAAACAGTCTGGCACCATCCTCTTGGCACCCACCTTGGAGATATTTACATGCATTAATGAGAGCTCCTTTTCAGTTTTCTCTCCTCCTGACTAAATAGGCCCAGTCACCACAGTCTCTCCTCAGAAGAGAGATGCTCCAGACCCAAATTACCTTTGTGGCCTCCACTGGACCCTCCCCAGTAGCTCCTTGTCTTTCTTGTACTGAGAAGCCCAGAACTGGACATAGCCCTCACCAGGGCTGAGTAGACAGGGATGATCACCTCTCTTGACTTGCTGGCCACACTGTTGCCCATGCACCCCAGGATACTGCTGGCCCTACTGACCACAAGGACACACTGCCAGCTCATAGCCAGCTTGTCACCCACCTGGACTCCGCTTACTGGTAGATCAGCCTCCAGCCTGTGGTGGTACCTGGGTTTGTTCCTCACCAGCTGCAGGACCCTGCACTTTCTCTTGTTGAACCACATTAGAACAGTTCTCTCCACCCAATCCTCCAGCCTACAGATGATACTCCAGACCTGTAGAAGTTACGTCTTCCGCTCCAAGGTGAGGCCAGTCTACAAACAGATGTTTGCTAAATTGTTCCCTAACACCTGGGGTTATGGGGATCTTGGCCTTTCTCAGTAGCCTGTCCCAGTGCTCTGTGGTCTCCACCCTTAAAAAATGTTGCCTAAAATCTAAGCCAGCTCTGTCCTGCTGCAGCTAAAGACTAAACATCAATGCAATGTTTACTTTTAGCAAATATGTTGAATTTGTGTACTTTTAAAAGGAAATATATTGATTAGGGATTTTTTTTCCTCATTTTTCTTGAGCAAGATATTTAGGAAGCCTTTACTTGCAATAATGTCAAGCCTTCCCCTGAATTTTCTTGACAGTCACTCATCAAAGGGACAACACAATCAAAGATTGATTCAGGAAACAAAAAGTGTACTTGTCCAGAAGAGTTATGGTTTTGAGTATAACATCCTCTTTCTGAAGTTAAATGAATGTTTGGTTTCATATCATACCCTCAGCTTTACAACAGAAGTGAACTACAGAGCAGAAATTGCTGGGTGTGTGCCAAGGGGTAGATGCAAAGTGTTGGTCAGACAGGTTCACTGCAGACTGGCTGGGTCTGGGACTCCAATCAGGTAGGCAGCAGGATGATTGTCATGCGTGATGAAATCAAGGCACAGCTGCTCCCAGCCCCCCAGAACAGTGCTGCCTGGCACTCCCACGAGCAGCTTTCTCCCTGTCCCCAATGCCCGTCTGTGCCCTGCCAGGGGCTCCTCCCACATTGTCCTGTCCCGACCTCACAGCTGGGTATGCACAAAAAAACCCCAAACAAACAAATGCAAATGAACAGCACCTGATACTTGTTGCTGCCAGGAGGGGAAGTTTGGGATGCTTAAGTGTTGCTACAGCCCCTGTGCTTGGCACTGGTTCAGCTCTGCTTGTAGCTGGCCACTCACGATAGCAAACCTCTGATATCATCATGTACATGAGCTGTAACAAGCACACAAGCTGTTGAGAGGTACAGGGCATGGCAGAGAGCAACCATGGCTGGATGAAGCAGTTTTGAGTGGGACTTGGTGGGAAAACTCTTTTTTTATATTATGACAGAGCGGCAGAACATACAGTATTTTTGGTGGTGAATGAATTGGTTAATTCAGCTGAATAACATCATGAATCAGCTGCTGCTGCTAGTTTTCATAAGAAAAGGAAATATTTTACATAAGTAAAGGCTTACTAAAACTAGTAATAAAGAAAATAGAAGACAGGAAGTTTCATATGCAAGCCAGCCCATATTCTAGGATATGCAGTGCCCAGCTGCAATGCTAGAGCCCTCCAAGAAAGTGCAGAGAGATGATGCTATGTGGTATTGCTTTTGCTATTTGCTGCTTAGAAACATCTCACTGAGAAAATCAAGGGGAGTCATAAAATAACAGACAGTTGTTTATTTGCATGACTGTCCCAGCAGGAGAGTACTGGTTTGCATGCAATCTGAAATCCCAGGGAGGATGGGGTATAAACCAGGGAATGCTCATCCAAGATTGCAAAGTATGTTCCAGCAACCCTAGCAGCTCCCAGGGGAGAAAAACTCTCGTAAATGAATGTTTTACTTGTCTCACTAGTATCACATGGAGTTTTTGACACAGGGCTTTTCTGTGCATTATCAAGATTTTGGCTGATGTAAAATGTTTCTTAAAGCTTTTTGAAATCCATTTTTCCATGGCAGCAAGAGGTAGGATTCAGAATTACTATCAGGACCCCACTGCTGCTGGCTTGCTTCATGAGGGTGTGAAGCTCACTTTCTGAAGGAGATGGGATTGGTTATACCTCATTAGTACATGGTATGGCACAGCTGTTGATGTCTGACTGTGTTTGAATATTTTCCTCAGCCTCTCATTCAGTGCCTGGTGGATCATGCAGTGCTCACCTTGCCAGGGCACAGTGTCATCAGCACCCTGGAGCAGCAGCCTCAGCTGCTCCCAAGGTAGGTAAATTAGGCACTCTGGGTTTACTCTCTGCTTTTGTCTGCAACCTTAGCACCTCACATTCCTGCCTGCTCCACGGGACAGTCAGAGTTGCTAAAGCTCTTCTCCTAAAGCCAGTTTTCCATTGGTTTCTTATTTAGTCTCTGCCTCCATCTCCCTCAACATACCTACACAAGTACAGTTTGCACATAATGCATCATTTTGGTGTGTGAAGTGTTTCATTGATCCAAGATAAACTATGGATGTTCAAAGAGTCCTACTAGAAGGTATGCTTCCTATCTTGTATGCCAGTCCTTGAATTTAACTCAGGATGTGGAAGTAAGTCTCTGAGTGTGTGAGTGCAAATGAATCCATGGATTACAGTGCTTGAGTCTCCAGGATGAACGTCTTCCATTGCCACGCAATGTGCTGCTGTGAGAGCCTTGGTGTCCCAGAAAGAGGGCAGAACAGCAAGCAGTTAGGAAAAGGTGTTAAAAAAAAATAAATCGAATATATAGTCCTCCTAAAGTACACAACGTTCTTCCCCATTAAGGAAGAAGAGCCCCAGGATCAGCATAAAGATTTGGGCTGTTACGTGCTGTTCTCCCACTTTGAATTGATCTGTGTGCCAGGAGCAAAGGCAGCGCAGCTGTGCCGGAGCTGCTGCGGGTGTTTCCAAGCCGTGTGGCTGGCAGGCACCGAGCAGAGTCATCTTTAGCAGCACAGCTGAGGACTGAAGGCAAGTCTCTACGAAGGGATCTCAAACCATCGACGTCCTTGCTACGCACGGCAGGCATTTCAACAAGCAGTGAAAAGCAGCTGCTGGGGGAACTCCCTCAGGACACTCCAGCTCTACAGAGAGTTTTCAGGAATTAGGACATTTACTACCTATTTGTGCTGTTGCATAATTTAGGGACACTAGTCAAAACTTCTCTTTTATACCCCTGCCAGCTTGGCTTTCTTGGCAGAACTTTGCAGCTTTTAGACAAGAAAATTCTAGGATTGTTTATTAAGATTTATATTCCAAACCAGATAAAGTTAGAGGGGTCATCTTTATGCATAACGTGTGGTATATTATGGTTAGGGGAGACAGATTCCAGCAGCTCAAACTGTAGCTACAAAATCTGTGCCTCTCCTCAAACTGAATTTCTGGAGCAGACCAGGTAGCTTTTTGCTCAGTCTTCATTAAACAAGAGAGCTCTGGACTGCACGGCCTGTGCTCACAGATCCTGAGTGTAATTGTATGTAATTTCTGACTGTGATAAAGAATCTTTAATGGTGAAATGCACTATGGAAATACAACAGAGATAAGATCAAAATAACTTGAAATTGGAACACTTGAAAACTTGGCAGAGAATCTGCTTAGGAAGTTTACATGGCAGGGAGGAGTGTGATCCCCCAAATGCTGGGGATTACACTTCCAAAATTACAGCAGGGATATGCAATAACAACTCCATAATATTTTGATTAGGAAGGAAGCAAATAACATACTGCAGGATGCTGCTGTTGTAGCACACCCCTTGGCAACACCGTCTTTAAAGAAAAAAAAAAAGAAAAAGGTGGGGAAAAAGGAAATCATCCCACTGCTTAAAGATAGATAGGGGTGGAAGTCAATGCTTGGAGAAGGCATTTCCAGGCTTTCCTTCCCTTATCACCATTTTCCTCTTTGAACCCATCAAACAGAAATCCATGTTTACAAAAATCCACTTGTAGCCAAGTCGAAAAACTCATCTCCAAGTCTGCTGCAGCCAGCAGAGGTTTCTTTGGGATCTAACTTGTCTAACAGGCTTTCCTCCCCTTTCATGGAAATTCTCAAGGTCCTTCATTTCTGGTCAATCTCATTAACTCAGCACACACCTTTCACTGGCTCCAGGCTCTCACACAGTGACATGCAGAGAGGAGAACTCAGTTATAATGATCACTTGTGACAGTGTTGGGGTTGAGGACATTCGAGACTGAGGCTGAAGATGTAGCTGTAGCAGGAACAGTTCTGGCTTTGTGGGCTTTTTCTTGAAACCAGGGTGTTAAAATAGCACTATCAGTTCCTCTCTCATGAGTGCCCACCACATCATCTAAAATAGAAAAATGCCCCAAAGGCCATGTGTCTGCCCAGGGCACAGCAGGAAACTGGCATGCTATTCTTTCTAACTCTGAAATATCAGCACTCATTGCATCTGGGTTCTATTTTCATCCTGCAGAGCCTTTCTTGATGCATGTCATGACATATCTTAAACATAAAAAAACCCCTAACAGAGGTCCACAAAATATTTCCAAACACTAGACTGGGAAATGGAAATAGAAGTAATATTCTACTATTATTAAAAAATAATAAATGCAATTGAGACATTGATTTCACAGCAAACAATAACTCTTCCATGTCTTATCCCAGTTAATCCCTTAACATGATAGTTACCTATTACTTGTCTGTATGATGTGGGCTAATAATTTAATCACCCTTTTTCTGTCTAGCATTCCCCATTACTCCATGGTTACAAGGCATGCTCTTCTCTTGAGATATATAAAGGATTAGTATTGTTAGGATAAACTTTGCAATATTACTCAACTCCCAGTACACAACTTGGTTTTAGTCTGCTGCTTCCCACGTGAAGAAGAGCTTCTGTGCCCAAAAACATGTGTTTTGCATTTTCAGTTACATCTGTAGGCTGAAAAGAGAAGGTCCCCTTCAGTCTTGTCTCACTGCAACTATTAATTTGATACTTTGAACTTATTAACTAGGATTGTTGTTAGCTCTGAGCAGTTTCAATGTGGGAGTGAAAATATGTCCTTGTCTCCTGTGAGGAGTCTTATTTCAGACAGAGCACCTACCTCACAGTGAGAGAACAGGCTTGGAAGATGCTGAAATTAAGAAGAGCTGCATTATATCCATGACCCCTCCATTATACAGTTTATATAATTAGACATAATGACAAAGTTAGTACTTGGTATCTGGCATGTGGTCCTCCCACAGATTTCAGCAACATTCTGGATTCGTGGCTTTTCCAGGTTCTCCTCTCTATGTATTCCTATTACTAAATACTGAACATCAGCAGTTAGCAAGTAAAACCACTGACAGATATCCAGCAGGAAGCCTTCCAATCCAAATCAAACATTTGGTCTTATTTTCAACACCTCAGTACTGTCTTTTAGCCATAACTAATCTACTTGTAGTAGGTCACTAGATAATACACAGGTTACCATTACACTGTCTTTATATCATCCTCCAAAGTGAAAGAGGCTCCAGAGTTAATTTTACCAGTCCTCAATCCCTCATGACTCTTGTTGCAACGCTGATGAAATGGCAGAGGGGAAGGAATATTTTCAGAATCACAGGAGCTGTTACAAACGTAACTTTAGGCACATAAAAAGAAAGTGAGTGATGTGCAGTGGAAACCTATTGCAAAGATCTCAAAAAGTGCTGTGAAACCAGATTTTCACCTGCTTTCTTGTGTTGTCCTCTGTGCTTGTGCATAATGGAAAGTCTCAAAAAACCAAATACCAAACCCAAACAAAAAAGAACAAAGGCTGTTTGACCTACAGTGCAACTTTGGTGGAACCTGCCCTTCTCCCTCCCCCTGCAGCATTGAAACTCAGACCAGCCAAAGCTCCTCAAGGGTTATAGGCACCAATATTTTCACCAGTAAGCACACCCCCACCAAGTTTCATACTGACTTCCAGAGAGGCCACCAAATATCTCAGCACCTCTCAGACCATTTTCAGTGCAGCAGCCTGGTGTTCCCAGGCAGTAGGAGGAGGCTCTTTAACAGGACAAAGCCATTTATATGGGCCTTATGGTGGTCCTGTCCACTCTGCTGTTGACACCAGCACTCATCTACTCCCACAAAGAGCCCATTGATGGAGCTCAATCAGGAAAACCAAAGCTACAGTACTATTTCCCTGAGCAGCTGGGTCTTCTGGGTGGGTTGGACTTCTAACACACGCACCAGCATGTGCGTATTGCACATGCACAAAGCAGCTGTGCTACTTTGTTATTCAACATTTACAATCGTCAGGAATGCTGGTCCCACCTAAATCCTCTTGTAGCTCTGGGCTTTAATTAGCAACATGTCCAAAATACTTTAAGTGCTTCTGGAGGATAGCTATAGGTGCTTACAGACAACACTGCATGGCGCCAGATGCCTTGTTCTGTAAACGGAAATGTAGCTGGGTGTTAATGAGTGTCACAGGGAATGAGGCTCACTCAAACAATCTAACAAATTCATTTCTATCCACATCTCCATTTATAGCTTCTCTATGCCTTTAACAAATGAACATTGGTGGTAAAATAATGATAGAAAAACACAGGACTCACATTAAACTATTGTGGCTAAGGAGCATGAAATCAGGAACTGAAGTAAGGAGACCAAAGTCAGCTTCCTCCAGATCATGCCAAACCTTGACCACAGTAATAAGGAGGTAGAAACTCCACAAATGTGGAGGAGCACTAGCGTGAATAACTCCAGCTGCATATCCCAGCGCATTTACTTTCCACTTGTGCGTAAAGCTCTTCCCTGTGAAGGATCAGGCCAGTGCTACCAGAAAATCAGCAACCCTTTCCTGCTACCCAGTGCTGTTCACTGCTTGCCTTGCTTCCCTCATGCTTTTCATCCTTTTCTGCTTTCTGAAAATGGGTATTTCTAGGACATGAGCAGTCCCTGGGCAGTGGGTAACTGCCTGGCTGCCTGCACGGGTACAGGGTCAGCACAGAGCATCCACACTGCAGCTACCAGCAGTAGCCATGCTTCTGCTCTTTTGGGGAGCTGTGCTCTTATAAAAATCACTGCTCTCAGAAAAAAATCTCACACAGGATGACAAATGCCTTGCTTATAGACTGGCACGGAATCTGAAGAAAAATATATTTATTTAGCCTATCTTGCATTTCAATTTGATGTACTGCAACATCCCAGCATGGTTTTTTTAGCTTCAGTTGATAATTGTGCTAATTTTTCCTTCTAAATTAAGCTATGAAATGCTTAAGGACAAAAACAGTCACATTATGACGTGTATTAGAGTCATGTTGTTCAAATACCACGAGCAAATCCCATTGTGATGATCATTGGCAGCCTTTCTTATAGCTAGCAAATAGGAAGGCATCAGAAACATGGCAGGAATTTTTTTCTCTGCAGAATCAGGAAAGGGAGCTGGAATTGGTCCACCCAGGCACAGCAGCTTGAAGGCTCATTTTTGTAAGGCTGCTGATGGCTCATCCTCTTGTCTTCCCCAAACGTGTTTCTCTGGACCCTATGTAATGGCTTGGGAAGAGTCTCACAGAGACAAACTTGTGGGCAGGAGGTCACATCATCTGTGAGAAGGTGGGCATGAGATTCGAGCCCAATAGGGGCTTGAAATGAAAGTGGTCTCTGCAGGAGCCAAACTTTGATGATCCCTTTCGAAACCTACAGCTGAAAGAAGAGTCTGTGTAAGTTTTGAGAAGGATAGTTACCTTTCCATTTCTTGTTTCATGTAGCTGCACAGGAGATACCCAACAGCATGCAAAAACCTTGGCAATAACTGCAACAACTGCAGACAGAACTAGCAGGATTTGGCTTCATGTGAGAGAAGATCTGGATCCCCTGTCAGTGGGC
Source organism: Nicator chloris (assembly GCA_013400495.1). NCBI lineage: Eukaryota > Metazoa > Chordata > Aves > Passeriformes > Pycnonotidae > Nicator > Nicator chloris. Next base: position 208,058 of record WAAE01021835.1, read on the forward strand.
TTGAAACACAGGCTCCCGCAAAGGGGTCAGCTGGGCTTGTTACTATGGAGGTCACAGCAAGTTTAACCTTCGGTAGACAGAGCAGGATGGTTTAGTCCTTTGTCCTTTTATGGCCTCATTGAAACCAAGGATGGGAGAATTACACCACTCTGCCTCAGCTTCACAGGGTGGTTTGTTTGCTTTGGGTTCTTTTACATTCAAGGACATAAATGCCAGACAAATGGTACCTATTTCTACAGAACCTGGGGATAGCCGAGCACCAGATATATCACACTGAAAGTCCCAGCACCTAGAGTGCCTTATTCTCTTCCCCCTCAAAGGGGGGAATATTCTTTTGGGACACTTGAGGATTTTTGTGCCACATCTTTGATGAACCAATTGCAAGTCCACCAGTGAGGAAAATAAGTAGTCACAGATTCTCAGGGACTGGAAGGAAAAGGTGGCAGGTTTACATCACAAGTCAGGGAGCATAAACCACTCAATCTCCTGATTGTTTGCTGTAGAAAAATGTGCCACCAAAGAGCCATGACCACCAGACTTGCTCTATATTGTGTTAGTAATTCAAGTGGATTTAGCAGCACATACAGATTTATCATGCATGCAATTGATTTGCATTTATTATGAGCCTTATCCTGCTTCCAAGGGGTACCTGCAATACCAACCTGCATATTTCTCTTCAGACATACTGTTTTCATGTGACTGAACAGTTCTTATGAAGTAACTGAGACTAAAAAATGGTCCTGTTTTTGGCACTTTCTATAGAAAGCTTGATTAGAAAGGTCTGGCATAAACAACTCAGCATCTCTGCCCCAAGCACACTGTAATGTTTCCACACAAATGAAATCCTAAGTTGGACACACATTTTTGCCCTGAAGGAGTAAATGCCCCCCAAATCCCATCTGCCACCACAGCAAGAGGGTTTTAAGCTTCTGCTTTTCAGCAACAGCAAGAGCGAAACCTGCAAAAGAAATGAAAAATCAGACTAGAGAGCAATTTCAAGAGGGGGGATTCTCCAGGGCTGTGCAGAAGGGCAGCTCCCCCATTCCTCTCCAGGGGGAGGCACACCCCCAGATCCCCCACTCCCATGGGTGTGCCCACCGGAGCACCCTGCCAGCCCTCAGTGCACACAGAGCCCAGGCACCTTGCTCATGTTACTGTCACATGCACGCACCGAGCCCATGCTGGAAAAAACTTAGGCTTAGAAGAGCCTTGAAATCTGGTTTTGCCACTGTTCGTTTTTTCTAAAGTAAATTATGTTTAATGAAAATACCTGAGACACAAAGTACCTTGTTTTCCTCTTAATTAGCAATTATGGTTGCTAATTAAGGCAATACCAAAATAATTGTGTCATAGTACAAAGGTAATGCCCATGTTTCTCTGTGCCAGACAAACAAGATTATGATCTTCAGCCATAGTTCCAGAACAGATAATACTCTACTAATAATTTTTGCAGGGCTTAATTTAACGTGTGTATGAGAGAGAAGAACAGTGCAGCTTTTGCTATATGGTGAAGGCCACCATGTCATCTAAAGATGGAGGGAGAGATCACAACAATCCCTTGTCTCAGAGTTGAAACACAATTAGCCTAATAATCATCTTCAAGTGATCTCACATTCCTCACTTTCTATAGTTTTTTAAATCTCCTATGTTAAAATACATACACTATCTTCTATTTATATGCATTACATATAAGGTATAATCTATAATTCTGTTGGTTGATGAGTTTTCTTTACCTAGTGCCTTCACACAGACACATCTTTGACCATTTACCCAGGGAAGCACTCATTCAACAAGAGTTATTTCCTGCAACCAACTAAACAGTCTTTTTTTAAGCAGTAAAGAAAGGCATATCCTCCACAAAAGCTAATTCATGCAGCATGACTCTTTGAATATATAGTCTACCAATACACAAGTGTAGGAAGTAACACAAAAGATCCTTGAAAACACTTCTAATTGATTAATTCAGCAGGGTAGCACTGTGGAAATGATTTATTTTAGTCTACCAGACCTCCCTCTGACCTTTTTAGAGCCTCCGTTGATGGGTACTTGAATGGAAAAAATGTAAACACAAATGGCAATATAACAATAGCACCCAATTCCCATAATTTCAATATATATCAAATTGACTGCAACAGGTTTAAGATGCCACAAGGACCAAAGCTTTGTTTTTTAAAGTATCTTTAAAATAGTGAGAACTTCAATGTCAGTAGTAATGACTGATCTCAAATGACTGATCTGACTCACAAATAAAACGTGACTATGTTCTTCTTAGCTAATTATGAGGTGTAACAAACCTGGTGACAATGACTATTAGAAAGGGTAGAAAAAAACACTGTGGTACATTTCTTTGAGGTCATAAAAAAAATGAGGTCATCAGGTTAGTTTCCTGTATAATTGTGATTTATTGCAGGGTTTGCAAACTGAACCAAGGGCAAGTACCTTACCAACACTTATTTACACTGGACCTGCGCCTATTTTGCTGATCAATGTAAAAAATGTAAATAACGTGGACTGATATTTCTGCCACTCATCTGGAGTTTGGGGACAGGTGATAGCTGCATTGAAGACATACAATTGTGAAATAGCAAAATGAGAGGGACTGTTTCTAAGTGTTTGATCCTTCAGACTTGACTCACGAAAACTCCAGCTCCAGCCGACCTTCAGAAACCATGTAGACCTGCTGCAAAGGGAAGTGTTATTCCTGCCCTTCCTTTGGCTGGATAATGTTTCATCATAGTTCGTGGGTTTAGAAATAACCATGGTTTTTAGAAATAACCATTTCATTGTGCTTCCAGAGTACTTACGTAAAATGTTGATGTGCTGATGACAGAGGAGGCAGGCAGTGGCTGTGAAGGAGAGCCTTCTCCATGGAATAAGGGCCACTGCTGCCTCCTGCCCTGAAGTAAACTTCTTCTTGACGAACTTAGGGCTTTTTGGAAGCTCCTTAGCTTCCCTGCCCCCCTGTCCTGAGCCCGGGCTGTGGGGGTGACATGGATTTCCCACACGGATGTCTGCATGGACAACTGAGCAGTTGAGGGCTCAGCAGGGCAAGCAGGACACTTCCCAGTCCCCAAACTGAGAGAGAAAGCAACCTTTGTCCTTCCTGACAACCCAATCTGGTGCTAAATACACATCATATGTTTGGTAGGACCTGCCTAAATTAGCAAGGGAAAGCATGCAAACTCATGCTCATCAAAGGTATGTAGTACCTTCTGCAGATATCTGCAAAGGGATTTTGGTTTTTTGACATCTCTTGAGGGTCCAAACCTGCTAATGTGATTTCTCTTCACAGCTTCCAGTGATGGCTGGCTTTGACCAGCTCAGCTCTATTGTCAGACTCAACCTGTGCCATCAGGACCTGCAACTGTGGAGAATTTCACTAAAGAAGTTACAATTGTTTTTTCAGATGTCATGGTTGGGGCTTAGTCAGGCTGGCAGGGACTCAGTTGTATATGCATGTGTTTGTTTCAAAATCTACTAACTTGTTTCCTGCAATCTCAGTTCTGATTTATATACGTATTCAAAATCTCTTGCCCTTGTGATTAAAATGCAAACTGAAAATTATTCAGTGTAACCAAGCAACATCTGCCCAAGCTATGAGCTGCTTGAGGAAGTGTCAGTACTGACGATCCCTGCCCTCTCTTCCCTGTCCCACAGAAAATGCATGGGGAAGAAGGGGAGAGTGTTACCTCATATGCACCTAAAAACATTTCCAAGCAAATGACCTAAGCAGAAAGCATTTCCATTTGGAGTGAGGAGTGGCACCTCCTGGTGAAGTCCATCCTTCCCTTCTACTGGCTGGCCTATCAGCTAGGAGGGAAGTACAGCATGGCAGGCTCACAGGATTGCCCCGGACTGTGAACCAAGAATCTCCTGTGGAAGCTCCTCCCTGCACATTTGCTGCCTTTCTCTGTGGCTGTTGGTCACTGTGCAGGTCGGAGCCACTGGCTGGCAAAATGCTGTGATGTTTTTCTCCTTATCCTTTATCCCCTGACAATTTACGGCTTTCTGGCTGCATGTCAGAGGGCTCTGCATCCCACCTGCATATCGCATAGAAATGGGATTTTTCTGTGATCCTCCTTTAGGTCCTTGCTGTTGGGGGCCATGGCACTACGCTTCTCAATATTCAGCAGATAACTGCTGCAATAATTTAACTTTTTTTTCCCAGTACAGGTGCATAGGAAGCATCATGAAAGTATATGCCTGAGCCAAGCTCCCAAGTCGGTCCCTGTTAGCAGTCACACCGGCTCATGAGACTGTACAAAGGGCAATGGGAAATGGCTTCATCAACCTTACTACCACAAGCACAGCATTAATGAGCAATAAATAGTGCACTCAGGAGCTGTGGGCTTACCTCGTGACAGTTTTCATTACAGAGATATCATCAGCTAACACTCGGCATCAAGAAGATGGCAGTGGGGTTGAAACTAGGTCCCTTCCAACCCAAACCATTCCGTGATTGAACTAGAGGGTGGTAAGGCACTAGAACAGGGAAGTGGTCACAGCACCAGCCTGACCGAGTTAAAGAAGGATTTAGACAATGCTCTCAGGCATGCGGTGTGACCCTTGGGGCTGTCCTGTCAGGAGTTGGACTTGATTATCTTTATGGCTCCCTCCCTACGCAGGATATTCTATGATTCTGTAATAAAATGTGGTACTTTCTCAATTCCAGCTGAAAAACGTAGATGCAGTCCTTCAATGTTTCTAAAGAGATCCGAATATATTAAAACGCCCCCAATATGCATGTGTAGGTAAAATATTAATTAGTTAGGTTTTAAATTACACTGGATTTATCCAGCACTCTTGCACTAGAAAAGCAAAGGAAATACAAGCAATTATAAGGAAACTGAATTTCTCTGTTCTACATTCTTCTTAGAAGTTTATTTTTTTCTGCTTCAAGGTGATTTGACATTTTTGGGTTAGATTTTAGGAACTTGGTGCAAAAGCCTGGCTTTGTACTGCCGCTCCAAACCAGAAATGATTCAATTATGCATCAGCCCATCCCTTCCCCAAAACCCTTTCAGATACTGAACTTCCTTCAATACAGGTTTTAAATAGAAAGGGTAAGTAGGGTAAAGCTGGTTGTGGGAGTTACTTTATCTTCCATATTTTCCATGAGATGGTTCCTCTGACCTGGCCAGACTCGGAGGTCTCTGTCTGTGTTTTCTGCTGCTGGGAGAGGCCAATCTTCTTGCACTTTGTGGATCATCAGGGGTGGGAAAGGGAGACACCTGTGCACTGCAGAGCTCTCCTCCCTAACTGTGGGTCTATCTGCTACTCTGTTGAGATTTGGTGAATGCAACAGAACCTGTTTTAATATAAGGGTTCAAAATTTATCTCACATTTTATATTAAATAAAAGAGCCTAGTTTTGCTGAAGCCTGGTTGTGTGAAAGCATGACATGACTGTTCATCTTATGGAAAGTACATAGCAGATACTCCTAATAAGCAGTTTTGCAAACTCGGTGACAAGATTATTGCTATTATTTTACTGCAGACTTTTTCCTTGATAATTGGAATATGTTCATCTTTTTTTCAGTTTTGTCCTGGTGTGCTAAAATCTGTATGTTAAAAACAAAACTGGAAATTCGAGCTTCATTTCTATATTGTTTTTGAATATGCTAGTTTGCATGCAGAGAATTTACCCCAGCAATTTGATTTCAGCATGAGAGTAAGCAGTGTAACATTTTTGGAAGTGGAGAGGTTTGCTTGTCACAAACATGAAAGAACCTTTTGTTTGAGTATGCTGTAGAATAACAGATATGAAAATTAGAAGTGAAGAGCTCACTTCAGAAAATCTGGCCACTCTAAGTAAAGTGAAAAGTATTTTTCCATTTTAATAGCATGACAGTAGTATGTCACTGGAGGTCTGCATTCCTCCCAGAATTTGCTTGATGCATACTGATACTCGCTACAACTGTCCATCACTTAGAAAGTAGCTGCTTTCCATTATTTAATACAATGCTTTACAAATACTTCTGTAACTCGGATTCTCCTCAAGAGGAACACCCAGTTCTTGCAGAGGTGTAAGAGTTCAGCCACAGGCGACTGCAGCCCATGCTGGTTTTTGAAGGTGACTTGCAAAGAAGGCTTCAGGATCTGGTGTCTTTCTTGGAAAGCTGCCACCAGCACTCAGAAGCTTTGAGGAATGCAACTTCTACCTATGGCACAGGATCATAATCTCCAAGGTATTAAAAACCATTTCATCATATGATGCCATGGCGTCTACACCAGTAACACATTTATCCTGTTTGAGTTTAAGTTTTCATGTGACAAGGGCTAAATTTTGTTCTTTTTCATATTTTAAAATATAAGTTACCTGCTTTTATCTGGACTCCTCAAACCAGCTGTTCAGTGTAGTGACCCCTCCATGCCTGGTGACTGTACTAATTCTTTTAAGTCTCTTAGCTGTTCTGTGCATTTTTTTCTGCCCTGATGCCCTTCACTCTGCACAGGCATGGCCTGTTCCTCCTCCTCATTTTCTGTTTGCTTTCCAACTTAGTTTTCCAATATATCACTCCTTACTCTGATCAGAAGGATTAACAGAGCTAAAAGGCTTAACAAAAGTAGACATCATGTTTGGCACGGGGTCCCTGATGCCTGTGCTGTGGAGACTATAACCACTCTGTTTAAATGACCAGCTTTGAAACAGATCATTATAATTATTTTCAGGTACATCCTTAGCTATTTTGTAAAAAATGTTGAAACCCACTGATATTTAGAAGATCACTGCCAGAGGGATTTATCTCGACTAATTTTATCCATGTAAGTTTTGGGACTAGATTAGGCTCATACAGTTCTCAGGGAGGAGAGCAGCAGCAGTGATACAGCAATACAAAATGTCCACATTGATCCATTCCCTTTGTCTTCAGAGCAGGAGCTGAGGGTGTTATGCTCAGACCTGGAGGCTGTGCTGTGCCCTCTTCCTGGGAGAAGATGCTGTGGGGGCAGTTCCCATCTCCCCCATGTAGTGCAAGGCTCACATTCCACCCCTAAATACAGTCTAAGAGGTATTTAAATGGCATTGGCCCTAGGCCCACTCAGGGATTTAATTCCTTTGGATTTATATATGGATTTTATTTTACCAAAGCTGTTTAGTGCAAGGCATTAGGTAATGCAGCCTGCTCTGGAAATCTAGGGCTTGTGGCTTTTACTAATGTCCAGCAGAACAGTGAAGTTCTTACTTTATGAACATCACAGTTTTAATGCAAGGAAAAAGGGAAACATTTGGCTGTTGGACAGAGTTATATCCTTGCAGTGCCCCTAGTGTTTGTTTTATACCCAGGTGAAACTCATATTAAGTCCCACAGGTGCTGGGAGAAGGTTGGTGGCTGAACACCTTCCTTTCATTTAGCAGTTGTCTCCTAAGGTTAAGGCAGCCTTGACAAGGCTTCACAGGACACGTGTAAGCTTGCATTGTCGGAGAGTGAGGAGCAGGAGAGCCATCCCAATAAGAGCCATTGCCCCAGCACAACACCTCCTAACTGATGCTGAGTATGAGACTGCTTCTGTTCTGCATGAGAGTTACCAGATTTGCTGATAATTCAGCTGGGAAAGGCTAAGGTTTTGTTGCATCCAGAAGGATGAAATGAAGGAGGGTTTGTTTATATGTTAAGCACATAATAATAAGGCAGAGCATAGTCCTCTAAAGGAAGGGGTAAAACACAACAAACAAAATAACTGTTGCTACTGGTTTAAGTTACCAAAGGTTTTGTCCATTTTCCTCAGGTAGTTGCAGTCATCACCTAGTTCCTGGGAAATCTTAATATTGGTACCTGTGAATTATTTCATGTTACACAAAGTTGTCGACTACATTTTCATCATCAGCTGCCCTGCCAGGGGTGTGCTGCAGACTCACCATAAAGCTCTCAGCTTCCCCAGTTGTAATGAATAATGACAAAAAAGTTCCACCTTTTTGGTAATGCACCAAAAAATAATGGTTATGGGGTGATACTAAGAAAAACAAAACAAACCACGCAAATGGTTTTGAGGTTGTTTTGAAAGAATTATTGATGTCAAATTCTCAGTACTTTAATCGTTATTCAAAATGTACCTTGAATCCCATTATGATTTTCCAGTCACCGAGGGATGGAGTCTAAGCATCGCATGGGTACAGAATTAACAAAAGCTCTGTGGGAAGAGCTGTTTCACAGCCATGGCTGAATATTAGTCATACTTGCACATTCTTCTTTCCACACGTCAAAGGTCTGAGGAGACAAAGAGCTGTGCCTTGGATGGTTTTGAAATCCATCAATCTCCACAGATCCTGAAAGGACCCCTCTGGGGAAAGGTTTTTTGCCCACGCAAGTATCACAGCACTTCAAGGGGCCTTCAGGTACATAACACTGTGTTTCCAAAGAACACTTCCCTGAGGTAAGAGGAAAAGTACAGCTGTCCCATATTGCGTGGTCTACTCCTTTGCAGGAGAACAATCTCCTTCTCTCTTTCCAAAACAAAGGCATAATTTAAAATTATTACATTATTACCAAGAATAAATAGGATAAACAGCACACTTTTTTTTATTGCCATTTAAGTGTAGTTTAAATCCAGACTCATCTATTAGCTTATAGATTATTTCCATTTATGAATATAAACAATATTCTTGCCTTCTTTCCCTAACATCAATGACTCATATATTTGGGTTTTTTTCTATAAACCAATTGCACATATCACAAAATAAGGTAAATTTTCATATTGTGAGGCTACATAGTTCATGTACAAACTATGCTTTTGCCATTTTTCTTTTAAACATGACATTTTTGCTCCAGGTTTCTTTCTTTTCTCAGGTTTTTCACAGCAAATGATTTTTTTTCAGTTGGAAACAAATTGAAATACAAAGCAGACCTTTTTCTTTCTAAATTGCACAGCCAGTTTGGATCAGAAATAATAAAGGCCTCTTCATGAGATTACTTTAGTAGGCCTTGCTGGTGAGGAGAAAATGTGCCTAATGATGAATACTTAACAAGATTTGATTAAAGCTTGCCATCAATTCCTTGCCCTAAATGTTACAGGTTGTGAAAGTACATTAGCACCAGAAGATACAGCTTCTAAGGCCCAGCCTTGCACAATAAACACTGTGGCTGGATCCCAGCTACCTGGCAGCACTCCAGGATGAGTTTGTGCTGATGACAGTCAGTGCTGGCAAGGGCTGGACGCAGACATGGACCTGGACCTAGAACCAGACCCATCACAGTGCCATGGATGGCCAGTGCTCATGGGGTGAGCGTGTGGACAGACACCCTGTGTCTTGCCCCACAGCCCCACCTGGGTTATGGCTCTAAACAAGTCACTAAATATTTCTGCTGTGGCTTCCCCAGCTCTTGCCTTTTTAGCAAACGCTTTCAGCAATATGTGAAGAGGTACAGACGGGCCCAACCCTGCAGAATTGCCAAGACCACTCATGACCAGAGACCTTGCAGCCTCTGAGTATTGGGCTGGTATGGCAAGACAGCAAAAGCCACCCAAAACAGCCCTCAGCCACACAGCCAGCAGAACTTCCCTATGTGCTGACCTGCATCAGGGACATACAATCCTTTGCGTTGGTGTGAACCCTTAATATTTTCTGTGCAAACCCCATCTGCTAAGGTTCAGGCAAACCCAGAGAATCCTCCTCCCCACAGATCCCCAGGGCTTTAACATCCATTGGTGGCCAGAAGCCAAGTACATTTTGGGGAGTAGCAGCAAACAGCTGCTTTGCAGACTCTTCCCAACAAAGTTTTAAGACTTGCTCCATGCAGTTATTACTAGTATGATCCAAGCTCAGCTTCCAGCCTTGGCATGAGCAGGACCTATTGGCCTGTTTTTCTAAGGAAACATTATGCACAGTGATCATTAATATTTCTTAAGCCCCTGGCCAGTTTCAACCAAACCTAGCAGTAAGGCAGCAGTCTTGGAGACCCCAAGTTCCTACAAGGTTCATGAACCATATGTGTGGCTAGGACAGTAGAAATGGAAGGAAAAGCAGGTCAACTTGTATGAGACCTCAGAGAGCCCAGTGAGCCTGAGATGCTGTGGATGACCTGCTCCAGGAAAGCTTCATAATGTTTTTCCGTCTGCGTGGACACAGGAGCGTCCAGAGGAAAAGCAGATTTCAGTATTTCCAGTGTCATTTTTTTTACAGCAGTATCATGAACTTACACACTCTGTCCAACGTCTCTCTGTTGGAACCAGCCCTTGCTGTGAGGTGAAAACAGAGAATTAATTTTGTGTCAGAAGCCTCTCAGAGGGTTTCTCCAGTGCCAGCTGCAGTTGCTTCCCCTTGTTGGAGGGGGACAGCCACATCCAGCCAGGCAAATGAGAAAACTATTGCTCTTCTGTTTGAAAACGTGCCTTTGTTCAAAGCAATGTTTTTGCCATGAGCACACGTGCCTGCAGGGAGCTTCCTTCGGGGACTCGGCTGTAAAATGAGGCCACAAGGGCAGGCACAGAACGACTGCAAAGTCCCCCGGCTGTTTCTTTGAATGGCTGCCTTAACAAGGAGGTACAATGACAGCCTGTGCTCATAAAGACTTCGCAAACCAGCCAGCAGTAGCTTCCTCACTAGATTTTTTTTTTTTTTTAATTCTCAACTGTACATTTTTAAACAGAAGATTAGCATGTCTCCTGTAATAGCAGCAGTTTTGCTGCAATGCCTCAGCAGAAGGCAGCTAAAGAGGACAAACTGAATCTGGACACAAGGAATTTGCAATGAGCAGTCCTTCCTCAGGACTGGCCTCAGCATAGATCACAGAGAGCTGTGTTTCTTCACTGATCCAGGCTAAAGCAACCTGATTAAAGATGCCAGAGGTTATTTCTAGTAACAAAGCCAACAAACACTCTTCTGAGTGATTAGCATTTTTCAGACTCATTAAGAAATAAAAATAAAAAAAATCTTCATCCCTTTCTTTTGGTTCAGTGCTGCAATGTTTCCCTAAGGCACAGGCCAGCTAAAATGAGCGATGTGCAAAGACAGCACCATTGTCAACCAAAGAAACTTCCTTCAATTATTCAGAGCATCTGCTGTTCTCAAATTTCTCATTCTTAGAGCTCCAGCTAAGTGGTGCATTTGGCAGTAGCTCTTATTAACTCACAGGACAGCACAAGTAAGGAACATATGTATTCACAAGATAATTAATGCTCAAAGTGAATATTGTGGTAAGAAGTTTCCATACACATTTGCAAACTATCTGCCAAATACGTATTTTTGAAGAGTAGGGAACCTCTTATGGAAAAAGTGAATGTAATCCTAAGTAAACAGGAAACAAAACTGTCTATTTTTCTACTTCATTAACCATCAGAAAATTGACTAAAACACAAAGGTGCAAGCACTGAAAACCAGTGAACACAGCCTACAGTCAACTGACAACTAGAAAAATCAGTGTCTCTGACATCTGTAATATTTTGCATCTGAAAGGCACACTGGAATTGAATTCATGGCAAAACAATATTTAAGAAGGCTGCTGTGAGAGCTTCGAGTCTATACTGCAATGCTATGAGAGAAAAATTCAAGAAGACCTTGTTATCTCCACAGCTAAACTAGGATACTGAAATGACATGAGTTTGATGCAGAGCTGACAGACAGCATGCTCATTTTATCATATTAATCCTTTTGCAGTGTATTCCTAATGGCATTCTCATTCCAAAATCCCTTTTACAATATATCACCTTGATGGGAAGAGAGGATTCTTCGTTTGGCTGGCCAACCCAGCCCATCCTCCCAAGCCATTGCATTGCATCTCCTCAGGAGTGATTAGACACTAGACACAGTTGACTGAACCAAAGAAATCCCCTCTGTTTCCTCAGTTGTCACAGATACATTACCCTTTGTGTGTCTCTGCAGAATTGCTGGCAGCATTTCTTTCCAAGGTGCCAGCTGAAAGGGAGCCTGAATAAATCAGCTAGAAGTGGCTGGATCTCCATATATATGGTCTGTCAGGGAAGGCAAGCAAACTACCTCCAGTAAAACCACGGTGAAATGGTCAATAACATGCCCCAGCAACTTGCAGTAAGGCTATATATACATTTATATACATGTATGTGTATGTATATATACACACACGTACATACATCAGTGATGTGCATGGTTTGTAACCAGACAAAGGAGTGGGCAGGTTCAGAATGTTGTCTGCCCTGTGACTTCACAAACCACTGATCTGGTTATGTTCCCTTCAATCAAACTTCTTTGATTCCTTCAGCTGGTCAAAAAAAAAGCAGCGGATACTATTGTGGATTTTTCTTTATTCCCCTTTCACCGCACAAACCGTCCCGTCCTAAAACTCTCTTAGAAAAGTGCAAAAGGGCTCAGCCGTGTCAGGCAGGGGCCCTTTCAAAGCATCCCGTCCCCAGGTCGGTCCCCCAGGGCAGGGCTCCGCGCAGCCGGGGCTGATGCTGACCCAGAGCTACGGCCGTGCCCTCAGCAGCCCAGCCCGGGCCCTGGGCCGGGCCTGGGCCGGGCACGACGGCTCAGCCGCGCCGCAGGGCCTCGCTCCATGGCGGTGGGATGGGTGCCCGGCGCTGAGGGCAAAGGCAAGGGGGTGGGAGAGGGTGCGCGGGGAGCGGAGACGCGACACTTACTGCAGAACTGCCTCCGCCGGACCCTGCAGCGCCAGAGCCGCGTCCGCACCCAGTGCAGGCACGGGGACAGGTCCATGGCTCCGGGGGCCGCCCGTCCCCGGGGCCACCTGGCACGGCCCGCTCCCCGCCGGGCTAACCTGCGGCAGCCCCCGGCCAACCTCCGGGCCGCCGGCAGGATGTGGCGGGCGGCCACCGAGGCCCTGCCGTCCCTTTGTCGCCATGCCATGTTTTATGCATGAGGGTAATTTCATCCCGATTCTCCGCGCCTGGTGTCTACGTGAGCTCCTGCGACGTGGAGGAGCCGCGGCATCAGTCCCTTGGGAGGGCGAGCTCAGGGGGAGGCAAGCAGCGAGCATCCCTCCTGGGGCAGGGGAAGGCCTTTCCCAGCCTCCGAGGAATGGGCTGAAGTTCACACGGGTCAGTCTGCAGGTGCTGCGCTGCGGGCACCCTGCAACCAGGAGAGGTCCGAAGATATTCGGCAGCCCTGGAGAAACCTATGCTCACTCTGGTCGCAAAATCACGGCCCGCGTTAGAAACCTCGGCCCCGCTGCTGCTGCCTTGCGAGGAAACAGGAGCATGTGAGGATAGTACAGCTTTTGCAGGTCCATGTCAGTGCTGCGCTGCTAGGGGTGCTCAGCATTTCTCACATTCTATTTTCACTTTTCTATATACAGTAATTACCAGAGTGACCCTCGCAACACTGTCACTGCTGCCTGGGGCACTTTTGTCACTTAACTAAAAGGCTCCTTCTCTGAGGAGTTCAAGCAATCACAGAACTTCACAGAATAGTCTGAGTTGGAACGGATCCATGAGGACCATGGAGTCCAACTCCAGGCCCTACATAGGGACCATCAAGTCCAGCTCCTGGCCTTGCACAGCACCATCCCCAAGAGTCACACCATGTGCCTGAGAGCATTGCCCAAGCACTTCTTGAACTCTGTCACGCTTCATGCTGTGAGCACTTCTCTGGGGAGCCTGTTCCAGTGCCCAAACACCATCTGGGTAAAAAAGCTTTTCTCAGTATCCTGCCTAAACCTACCCTGACACAACTTCAGGCCATTCCCCCAGGTCCTGTCACTGGTCATGTCACAGAGAAGAGATCAGTGCCTGCTGCTCCTCTTCCCCTCATGAGGAAGCTGTACACTGCAATGAGGTCTGTCCTCAATCCCCTCTCCAGGCTGAACAGACCAAGTGACCGCAGGGGCCCCTCACACGACTTCCCCTCAAGGCCTTTTACCATCTTTGTTGCCGGCCTTTGGACACTCTCTAATAGTTTAATATCTTTTTTATCTTATGGCACCCAGAACTGTCCCCAGCACTCGAGGTGAGGCCACCCCAGCTCAGAGCAGAGCAGGACAATCCCCTCCCTTGCCCGGCTGGTGATGCTGTGCCTGATGCCCCCCAGGACAGGCTTGGCCCTCCTGGCTGCCAGGGCACTGTTGAGTCATGTTCAACTTGCCATGGACCAGAATCCCCAGGTCCCTTTCCACGGCACCACTTCCCAGCATCTCATTCTCCAATCTGTACATACATTTGGCAATTTAGGCCCTGCTCTCATATGTTTAAGCTTTGCCTCAACAAATACATTTGTATGATTTACTTTAAATGTTCCCTATATCATAAGAAAGAGGTTACCACATGCACACACACACACACACACACACATATTGCACACCTTTTACCAGGCAAGAGCAAATCTAAGATGTGGGTCTGGAGTACAATGGAGCGTGTTGCAAATGTATAGGCTGTGTCCTACCCAGAAGGATTTCTGAAGCTTTTCCCTTGCCACATGCAGCTGAGACCACTGAAGGCTTGACTCAGGGACAGCAAGCCCTGCCACATGTGCCAGTGTAACTGGAGAATGGTGGATGGCCAGGTTTCAGGTTTTCCTGCCATTTGAATCTCCCTGTAGGGTCATCCAAAGGGCCATCATTGATTTTTTGCTCTTGACATAGGCAGGTAAATCCTGTGCTGTCATTGTAAGGATGGGTAAAACCCAGCAGATGCATTTGAGCTTCATTTTAAAGCTCTTTTGATTAATTCTGATCTGGACTAAATGTAGCGTTTTGAATCCCTATTGGGAATATAAAAAACTCAGTTATTTGCCCCTGAAGATTGTGCTAAAGCCCTTGCATAGCTCATCCACACTGGGAATTCACACTGGATTCTGCATGACAACCCCAAGCAGCCTAGAGATTTAAAACCAAACCCACAAATCACTGTCAAATCAAGATATGAAATTTCACAGACACTCATTACATTTTGCCAAGCAACAGTCATGTCAGATTATTCATTTGGAGCTGATCAGAAATGAAAGTAATGGATGGTGCAGAAACACTTTGAAAAATATGAAGAATCCACACTGTCTTGTGTCACTGTGCATTTGGAGACTGGTCAGAGTGAATTGGTCACATACTGTGGTGGGCAACACTGCTGGCATAACAGGGAGCAGCTGACCCAGGTTATGTTCCCCACTGACTTGCTTCCAGTATTTCAATGGGCACCATCACCTATTTCTATCGAGACAGACTCTTCCTATGATGCTTGAGTGTGCTGAAACCATGGCTGTACCAGAGTGAAAGAGATTCCTGGATCACCTTGTCCAGCTTCAGCTGCTTTGACAATCTCAGCATTTTCCCAGATCTTTAATAAATTATATCTCAGAATTAGGCTTTCTGTGCTCTTTTACTTGAGGAAGAAGGAAATAGGAGTGCAGGGGACTTTTGGTGGTGAAAATTCACTTCTTGATCAGAATTTAGCACAGCTGTGATCTCAGTGTCATCAGTTACTTGCACTGATGCTGATGCACATAGTTTACAGCAATAAATGAGATATAACAGCAGGTATGTGAGGGCTGGACATAGAAATTAGACCTGAAATGAGAAAGATATGACGGCTTTGGTGTATTTTGTGCTTTAATAGTGCTTATAATTGTCCTTTTAGAACCGTACAGACAAATAGAATAATGCAAGAGATGGGCTAGGTAGGATTCAATTTTGCTTGTTTAAGGAAAATACATTACAGCGACAAGTATATTTGTGCTGATGATAGCTTGTTTTCTTCATTATTTGATGTTTGTCCTCCTTTTTTTTTTTTTTTTTAAACACAAAAACACCTAAGCTTAGAACTAGCTATTTGTAGATGTATTTTTACCTTCAAGTAGGCAGAAGTCATAATTTTTACTCTTGGTTAGTTCCAACTGGGTATTATTTTTTCATGACATTCTGTGTGATTTGCATGCAGTCCTCTGGCACCAGAGTGCAAAGGAGAGATTCAGAAAAGCTTAATTATGCACATCATTTTTGACACCACCACCCCTTCAGTTTTCCTCCTGTAAATGAATGATGACATGTCAGAGTCACAAGGCAGGGCACTCAGCACATGTGTCTTTCTGCATTTTCCTTTAAATCCTTGGTGGCGAGGAAGAGACATGCAGTTGCACAGAAGAAATAGGAACTGTTGAGCTGGTTTGCACCCAGTCCTGGTGCTCCTCTAACTCCAACCTACAGGAAAAACCTTGGCAACAGCTAATGAAGGCATCAGCCAACAAAGGCAACATCTTTTAGTCATCACAGAGTTCCTAAGGTTAAATATTAGTCTGATGCTTGCCGTTGACCTCCCAGTGCGACGTGGTTGTCTAGCAGCTGCTGCTATTCCTCTGGAAAGACAGAGACCTCCTGCAGATCATGACGACCACAAACTGCTGCCTCAAGCCCTGACATGTGGCTCTACTATTTTCTTCCTTAACATGCTGCTGGTAAACAAACACAGTTCATGAAACCTTTTCCTCAGCAGAAGGGATTTGTTGTGGGGCTCTATTCCCCCCAACACTCTAAAAGGCTTTGAGGTACTCTAACTGCAATATAAGCAAGAACTTCTCAAGAGAGCAAACCACAACCCTGCTAAATGTCGGAGCATTGTACTTTGGCATGTCAAATTTCTATTTGGTATTCAATCAATAGATTGAATCAATTAAAATCAATTCAATTCAATTCAATTGCACTGCTATTCAATCTTGTTTAATACTTGAAAGCAACTGATGTAGAGCTGTTAGTGGATGTCAAGAGCACACAGTGCACTCTGGGAT
The DNA here is from genome assembly GCA_013400495.1 of Nicator chloris. NCBI lineage: Eukaryota > Metazoa > Chordata > Aves > Passeriformes > Pycnonotidae > Nicator > Nicator chloris. Next base: position 224,696 of record WAAE01021835.1, read on the forward strand.
GGAGTAAGGAGCATTTCAGAGAAAACTTCCACTTAAGCCACGGAGTGAGCTCCGTGTGCTTCAGTGCAGCTTTTCAGTTAGTTAAATCACTGGCTAACAGGGTTTATAAATACTGCAAGGAGGGGAGAGGGGGGTGGGAAAGGCAGGATTGCTGGCTCGGGATACAACCCTGGCTGCTCAGTTCCCATACTGCAGTCCAGTGCTGTGCTCCTCTTGTGCCACCTACTGACCAGTTCCTCCAGGCTTTCGATTCGAAAACGGAACATTTTCCCATTTATTTTTAAATGCAAGCATTTGATGTTGGATTCTGCCCAAGCTGGTGAATACAGTCAGTCTTCATGCCTTGATAACATGCTCTAACTTAGAGCTGAAACACCCTATCCTGCACTAGCTGGCTCAGTGCAAAGAGCATGGGATGGGATGGGATGGGATGGGATGGGATGGGATGGGATGGGATGTTCTGTGTTATCCAGCATGTCAGGTCTGACAGTGCTTTCTCTCTTGAAATACGTAACAACCTGCTGAAATCATTACAATTGCCCAGATGTTCAAAATCAGAAGCTACCTAGAGAGTTTGCCCTCTGTCCATAGGTGCTTTCTGGGACATGGCTGAGCTATGGCGAGTGGATGACCTCTCATTCCCATATCAGGGAGTGGTATTGAAATGCAGCCTTCAGGTCCTCACCCATGCTCTGTGTTAATAGAGAAGCACTTTTCTTTTGGCTCTCCAACCCTGTGAAATTTGGAACTAACCTGAACAATTAAGATAATATTTTCACCTTTTTTCAAAATTAAAAGTCAAGGCAATGGCTAAATGGATGTGTGTGTCCCCCCTCCCTGAACATTTCTGAAATGCTTAAAAGTGGAAAACACATACCCTGTTCCTGCGTAGGTTTGGCTGTCAAGCTGCCCATTTGCATTTATCTTAGGTAGATGGTGTTGGCCTAACACTGTGAGTTGCTGTGCCAGAGGTGAAATGAGGGCTTAAACAATTATAGTAGGCTCAGTATTGGTACTGCTCTGGAAATGTTTGTGATATCCACTGTCTTCCTCACTCTGGCTGTGGCAGTTAATCTTCTGAAGGCTTCAGGTTAAAAAGAGTGATTCCAGCCCTCATCAAGAGCTGACTGAAACCTGAAAGGAGTAGCACATTGATCAGATAAGGCTGGGATTGGGAATCTTGTATGACTGTGGCATCAATAAGTAATTTCTCCACAATAGTACCATCAGAGGACTGTGCAGGCTGTTTGCCCTGTCAGAGCAGGTGATTGTTGTTCTAGAGCTTCTCAAAAGGAAAAGTGTGGTCAGAATGACACTTTTTTCTACATATGATTTTAAGTGACCACTTTGCTCTGGGCCCAAAGCAGCCTTGACCAGGCCAAGGCATGATGCTGGAGAAATTGCTTCCAGCTGCAGTTTTTTCCTCCCACTTGTGCTCTCCTCCAGCTGCACATTTCAGTGGGGCCATGACCTCAATGTGTATTTTAAAAGAATATGTGGAAAATAAGCTTTCGGTTTTCTTCCTTGCTAAATGGGCTGCCTCTTGCAACTCCTTATTAAATGGGAAGATGTGGCAGGCTTATTCACCCTATAACAAAAGCATGATGTAAATTTCATATACTCTTTAAAGGGAATCACAAAGAGACCATCGATAAATTTTGTATTTGGGGACACAACATTTTCTTTCTAATTATTTAAAGTTCAGTATGTGATCTTAATTAATGCTTTCTTCTTGCCTTTTACTTGTTGGCCTGCAGGCAATTTATTCTAAAATTAATTGGATTCATCATTCCAGAAATCTCAACTGGATGATCACATATGTACTAAATATTTTTAGAAACTATTTCAAAGATTGGCAAGCATTTGGATTTTGTTGCAAATAAACTTGGCACACCACTGTACACAGTGAAGTTTTTTTAGGTAGCTATGAGAGATTTCTTGTTCTGTGCTCAACTATCCTGCAGGACCTGCCACAAAGCATCAAACATGTAGGATTTAGAAATCCATGTGCAGACATAGATTTGAGTCAGAAAAACTGCAGGAAGCTCACCTCTTAAAAAAAAAAAAAAGCTTTCAAACTAGGTTGCTGGCCCAGAATAACAGCAGGAGACATGACAGTCATACCTCTTGAAATATTTATCTTAGCTTTTTCTCATCAAACATTGAAAATACAGCTGCACCACTTATGGGTCAATAAATAAATACTGTACTTCAGGCAAAATTCTGTTCTTTCCTTAGTCTTTTGCTAAACTTCCTTTTTTTCGACTTGCAGAGAGTTACCCAGTGCAGTGAAACCAGTCCATTAGGCCAGGCTTTCAGGCTATCCAGCCTTTCACAGGTGTGAGAGCTAAACCAGCTGCTAAGCCCTTGAAACTCAGGGTAGCTCATGGATAAACTCAGGGTCTAGAGAACTCTGTTTCTGCAAAGGAGGATTCCTAAAACTGGAGTTGCTGTGAGAGTGGAGTTCAAATGGAAGCTCCCAGTATGACGTTACTGTAGTCTTCCTCCTTGAAAAGGTGCACCCAAGCAGAACACCAGAAAGTACACAGCAAATTTGTGTCTGTTTAAGAACCTTTGGAATACTTTATTAGAATGCTTTTATTAGATAAGTAGGTCTCACTCTAAAGGCCTCTTAATTAATAATAAGTATGATTTTAAGTGATATCCACTCCCAAATTTATTGAGCTTTCAGTCTTTTCCTTTGAAGCCTGCTCCCTTAGTTACTCTTTTAAAGTATCATTTTTGGTAGTCTTGTTAATCAATGCGTCTCTTAATTTCATCTCAGATTTCCTGGGTTTAGCTGTACTCTATTCTTGTAACTATTTTTTCTTTTCTTATTCCTTTTAAATATATGCTGATTGTTAACTCATTGCTGTTTTCTCCAGCCCTGACTATATTTTATTATTCTGCATTTTTCTCTTTAAAGTTACCTTTTGGCAATTATGACTCCAGTACCAAACACAGCACTCCAGGAACTTCACAGGCCAGAAATTTATGTCTTTCTTTTTTAGAGTTCTGCTTTGGCAAGCACCATGGTATACAGTCCCATATCAGGGACTATGAGGGAAGTTCACACCCTGCTTGCATTTCAGTCTTCACAATTGACTTCCTGTAAGTAAATTTATTTCCTTGGATTCAGATTTCATGTTTATATAATGGTGATTATTTCTATGCTTCCAGAATTTTTAATAATATTCCACAGAATAAGGATTGGTTAATTATCTATTATAATTATAGCATACTTGGTTACCTTAAACCAGAGAAAGAGGTGGCACTTAATCTAGTATTTTTAAAGATGCATTATTAGTCACCTCCCACTATCCTTTAAGATTTTTTGTCTGTTTTAATAATTCTGTCAGAAGGTGCTGCTCACCTCTTGGAATGGACATAAACTAAGAATCATCACCTCTTGTGGCTAATGTTATATGGAGTCCCAGCGTAGTCGTTTGCCTTCATGATATCTGACTTTATAAATCTGATGGACACCCTAATGGCATGACTCAAAGCCAAAGAAAAGTCTAAACCTGTATTCTAACCTATCGGATTCTCAAGCTGAGGTTGCACAAGAGACCAGGTAGCAGACAAATGGGTTCAAATTACTCTATAGTTTGACAGAAACTTTTCTTTCTACTGGCTCTTGACTCAGATGCTTTTACTAACTGTCTGCCTTAGAAAAGCATGCCTGATGAAACATTTCTGGGAATTGTTTCTGCCCTGCCTCACTTCACTCTGAAACAAGTGACTGTATAAAAATAATCTTTTAGGCTTATTGCAGAGAATCAAAGACTTGAACTCAGTGCACTGCTGGGAAGGCACATCAGTGGTCATCCAGAAAATACAAACAAATCATTGAGTCTGAAAAATCATGTTTCAAAAGTAGTTTGCCTCAATCCCACAGGCACATTCTTTTCCTTCTGAAATTCTGAAACCTTCAGGCTTCAAAAGCTGAAACTTGAAAATTATGTTCTAAATATTTGTAATAAAATTACAAAAAGAGACATCCCATGTCTCCAGCAGAGTGATAGCACTTGCATCATGATGTAAATAAACTGTGAGTTAGGCTTGAGTTTCTCTTCAAAATGAAGGCCCTGATCACAGCTTTATTGACAGCTTTCTGGCCTGAGACCTGGTGTGACATCTCACACAGCTTGCTAAGAGAATGATAGAAAAATTAGGATTGGAAGGGGCTTCTGGAGGGCATTTGATCTATGTTCAGATCGGGGTCAAATGACATTCCTCAGGGCCCTTTCCAACTGCGCTTTGAAAGATTTGTGTACCTTGGAACGATATGTGATGTCCAGAAGGGCTCCTGCACAAGCTAATGTTCATCCAAAACACATTCATCCCAACTGGGAAGTCCAGAACAAGCACTGCCCTTTGCTTAGGAAAGAGGTTTAAATGAGTCTTTCAGCTTTTAAGTTCATAAAGGTTCATTAAAAGGTGATCTTAAAGCCCAAAAATGAACAGAGCTCAAAAATCTGGGTTTCTCTGATTTCATTTGTTGCATGGGTTAAAGTGTCTGACGTTGTCACTGTGGACAAATGGCCATTTACATCATTATAATGGTCACTCATGGAAAAGTCAGTGATATTTTTTTTCCATGGGCATCTCTAAGAGATGACTGTTGTACTTTGGGAGAAGTTATGCACTCTGCACAGGCAAAACAGACTGAGCTTGACTCAGGTAACCCTTTCATTGCCAGCCTCTGAACTAGCCAAGTGAACTTGTCAACAGCAGGAAGATGATTTGCATTGTGTCCCTCACTCTCTTTATTTTTCCTTGGGCAAAACTTTCAGCCAATACCTGAAGAAGTCAGACATACCCCCTCTGGCATCTCTGCTCAAAATTCACCTTTCCATGCTGAAGTACAAGTCATTCTCATCTGACATCACCTAAACTCAATGGATGAGCAGGAATGTCTGTTTTTTCCCTTTTTCAGTCTTGTCTTATCTTTCCAGTGCACATCATCAGCTTTGACCCATTTTGCGTACATGATACTTCCTGTCCACTATGTAGACACGGCATGAGGTGATGTCTAACTACCTTTGAATACAAAGCCCAGCACACTGAGTGTGCAATGCGAGTTGGTGCGATTTAAACAATAAAAATAAATAACCACGCAGGAAGAAATGCCAAATTGGAGTGAGGGGTGTTTAAGCCCGTTCCACTTCTATTTCCTTGAGCTAAAAAGATTTTGAGCCATGTTTTTTGCTAGTAGGACAATTAAGGACAGCGATTAAAAGCGAATCTCAAAGGTTATTTGTTAAATTTTATGGTGGAAGCAGAAACAATATCCTGAAGCCATAACTCGTCCTGTCCCCAGATTATGATGTCACTCACACATTTCTTCTGCTCCCTAGGCCAAGGTCTGCCCTGCAAATGTCTGACAAGGGGCTAGGGGACCAGGGCTAATAGTCTCAGAAAAGTCCAGGGGGAGATCACCCTACTCCTGCTTGCCCAGTTCTTGCAAATGGTTTTATGGAGAAAAAATGTTCCTTAAATTCTAGCAAAGGACTAGGAGTGAAAGCCCCCAGTTAGATGATCCTTGAGCTAACTTCTCCCTAAGGACAGTCTGGCTGGAGTAAAAAAAACCTGTGTCTGGCTGCTAGGTGAGCAAAGCCTCCAAAGCTATTTTCTCTCTCTGGGAGACAGGAAGTTTAATTGTTTTTAACCATATAAAAACATAAATGAAAAAGCCCAAACTCATATTTATACTGATATTTCTTTGGCTCCTCAAAGAAATGATAAAGAAAACTTCGCCCTATAGGCAATGGACAGATGATTCAAAATGGAATAGGATTATTTTTATTTTGGCACTTTACAGCCACAAGGTGTCATTCCTTACTCACAAGAAGAACTAGCGGCTGGTACTCTGCTCTCAAGCAGAGCTGAAGCAAAGTTTGTGGCTCCTCCACTAGCAAGAGCAGTTAGGGAAAAAGAGAGTGAAAAGACAGTAAATGCAAAAGACAAGCATAAAACAACTGCAAAAACCATCTCCTTTCACCTTGTAAGGAGTTCACATACATGCTTTGTAGTATTAGATACACAGCTCTCCTGCATAGCTAATTGATTACATCAAAACTCAATTCCATTGTTATTTCCCTGCAGTATTTCAGTTTTGATGAGATATATTAAAAAGTTGCACTCTCCTCAACATGTTTCTATTTAATGAAGATGTGAAAAAGATCAGCAAAAACCAAGAAAGCTTTAGAGACACATCCAGAAACACTTAACACTTCAGAATAACAAGTGACAGAAGACAAAAACTGTGACAAAAAAGGAAAAGCCAGGCTTTCAAAAACTCAGCGTTTACCCGTCTGTTAAATAGCCAGATTTTTCAACTGTGCATCAGTAATTAAACACCTTCTTGCCAACTGATGCTTTATAAACAGTATTTCTGTCCTCAGAAATCCTAGCAGAGTGTTGCACTTGTCACGCTAAAAACACTGCACGAACTCTGACCCAGGTTTAACAAAGAGAACTAACTTTATTACATCACTGACTCCATTAAATAGTGTATCAAGCAAACCAAGTGATTGGTAAGCAAAGTCAACACCTCTCCAATCACATTGGTCAACACAGGTGTCTATCAAGAGAACTCCTCTTCTATGAAAGAATGTAAACAATCTATGGTTTACCGAAAATGTGCGTGAGAAAAGAATTTCTAAAAAGCAAACAGCAGAAGGCTAAAAAAGCAAGGCAACACAGAGCACTAACAGTCCGGCTGAAATATAGCAAAGACATTTTTTCCTTTTACCATGGCTAATGGATGTGGAATTCCCTCTGGGTTCCCCGAGTGAGCTCCATGTGCTCTGAGTGGTGGTTCAGCAGTCAAGTACTGACACTGAGTGCTAGCAGGAGAGAATAGCACTGGTTTGCCAAAGAGGAAAAATCCAAATTACATGGCACGTGTAAGTTAGTGGCATTCTGAACCGTCTCTTTCAGTGCTGCTATGTTTTTTTCCCCTGTGAGTAAGATTGTGTCTGAATATGCATGAATTTATGTTCCATGGTATCGTATTAGGGAGGAGGAAGGCATTTTGGTCTTCCTTTAGGAATTTCTTACACATTTTGAAAACGCTGTAAAGGGGGGAAATTTTTTTTCTGTCCAGTCCACAGTCAAATAGTCTCTTAGTGCATTCACACACTGAAAATTGATTAAAGATGGTGTGTTTTCACTTGAGTAGGTATCTCCAGATCTTAGTTAGTGGTTAGTGCTTTTCATGCCTCTTAGCACCCTTCTGCAGCACTGGGGGTGCACACGTCATCAGCTCTGCCGGCTTCATTGCAGTGGGTTCCCCCATGTGACGGTGTTAGAGCCACCACATAGAGCAAGCTGTCACTTAGAGCGTCAGCTGATGGCCACAGGGTCACACAGGCGCAGCCGGAGCCTGGAGCTTGTCAGCACGACCCTCGATTACTAGCGTCATTCCAGCTTAAGGTGGAAGAAAGCCAGCTCAGCTGCTGGAGACTTGACTGAGCTGGCAGCTCAAGGAAACACTTTCTCTTTCAAATCAAGCCTATTTCATGGGGAAATCATCGTTACACAGGAAAACATTGCAAGCTCTGTGAAGGGTCTCTAGGGAGCAGCTGCACTTCAAGGGAATTAGCATAAACTAGGTGGGTCATCCAAGGGAATAAGAAGCAAATGATGATTTAATGCCCTTGGAAAAAAAGGGAAGGAGGATTGTAAGTCTGGTGAAGCAGGAAGTTGCTTTAGGAGAGATTACTTTGTTTAAGTACTACAGGGAACTGCAAAGACTTCACTGGGCAGCTTCCATCCCCTGGGGTGAGCATCTCCTGCTGTCTCACAGCTCAGCAGCTTTGGCACATTCTGCACTCAGTGCGCTGGCATGTGTTGCATTAAATACATTGGCAGATATTGCATCTCCCCACACTAACTGGTGCATGCTGTGTGCTCGTCTCCAGGCTCACCCCTTGTGCAGCAAGGACATCTGGCACGTTTTCCCTAACACAAAAGCAAAAGTTTTATGGCTGAACATCCTTGTTTTGGAAATAACAGCATTGCGGGGGCCTAATTCCTTTGCTGGGAAAGGAAATGAGTCGATTGGGTGTGTGCAGCTGGGAAGAGTGAGGAGGAGTGAAGCCTTTGTGTTTGTGGCAGTTTTTTTCCCTCTTTTTGCTGAATCACGGCTAAATACTTAAATCCAACAATACAGGACAGCACGGGACAAAATCTGAAGATTGCTCTTCGGTGCAGATAGAACATAAATAAGGTCTGCCAAAGGTCTAACTGTATGTGTGTTCACCCTGAGATGATGACACACACATTTTGCTGTTTATTAAAGAACATTAAGTTCAGATGCTGTCTGATGTACAACTGGAAATAGACACAGTTACTCCCAAGGTAACAGCAATAAACTAAAGGCTCCAGAGCTCCTAGTTTCCTGGGAAATGTGCCTACAACACTGCCCCTGGAAAGGAGCAGTCAGCCTCATTTGTGTCAGACTGTTTGTGCTCAGCAAGGGGCAGAAGGACCTATACCCCTCATCAGGAACTCCTCAGAAAAAAAAAAACAAAAATGAAGCAATTGTGGCTGGCACATGGAGTAGAAGAAAGCTGGATCTCCTCAACAGTTTCAAAATATTAGTGGGTTTTTTTCTGTCATCCACCTCTGCCCCAAATGAAGGGGTTTCTTTTCCTCAAACCCTGTCCTTTGGGTGTCCTGCTATTGCTGCTGCAGATCTCAGGAGTCCTGCTGATTTCTCTGCCAGGGCTCTGACAGTGCTGAGGCAAATGCTGAACTAGCTCTTCAACTTCTGTTTTCACTGAAACCCACAGTTTTCCACCTCTGCTTCCTCCCAGCCCTATCTGCAAATATTGCAGTATGCATATTTTACTGCATCCTTGCTGTATAGGATAGTTTTAACCAGGTTGTTTCCACCTCTCATTTTCCTTATTTTGGTTTCAACGTATTCCAAGTGCTATAATTAAAAGAGAGGTAGGAAAACCCCCTACCTGCTTGCAGCACAAGGAGTGTCATGCCAGCTTCATGTGTCCTTGAATTGAGCTGGTCAGCTGGGCTCTGCTCCAGCGCCTGGGGACATTGGCAGGGTCAGAACAGCCTCAGTCTCTGCAGACCCCTCTGTTTCCTGCCAGGCTCATTTCAGGTCCTATCTGTAATCTGCCTGTACACCCTTCAGAAACACAGCCGTGCTCACTGAACAATTTGATGCAAGTTTTCTGACAAAAATTTTCAGCTTCTGTTACTCTGAATGCAAATAAGTGCATGAAACACTGACTAGGGTTGCCTGTTATGAAGCTACCTGGGAAGAAGGGAACTCACTTGTCTACCCAGAGAACTTCAGCTGTGTAGGAGACTGAATAAAGCCATGCCATGTATACAGAAATAGATTATATCTTGTCTGGTAATATATAAACTCAGAGTCTTTTAACTTGCAAAAAGCTTATGACAACATTTAGCTAAAAACTATTTTAAAGGTGGAAAACCAACGCCAGGAGCCTCTGTGTGAATATCAAAATGAAGAGACTTTCTTAAGAGTAGGCCAAAAAAAGAAAAAAAAAAACAAAACCAAAAAAGAAAAGGCTAATGCTTTCTAAAGTAATCAACCAGGCTGGTGGTAGACTATGGGCCTCTAGGAAAGAATTTTAGCTGCCTGTGTCACTTGGTGTCTCACAGCAACCCCTCTCTTCCCTCTGTGCCAACCGAGACAACAGCCTAGCTGCTTGAAATCAGAGAGCAATGGAATTTTCCAAAGCACCAAATTTAATGGGTTGTTACAAAACACAAATAATTTTTGACCTCTTGTTGAAGAATGGGGGGCTAATGCTTTCTATCAGCAAAGAGCTGTTAACGTGTTGAAAAGATGACGCTGATTCCTTGATGGCGGCACGAATGAATTAGAATGAGGGAAGGAAAATTGTCATCTTGTACTGAGCACCTCATAATTTTGCTGTCAGTTGAAGAGCTAAGATTACTGCCAGCAGCAGATAATACACAGTGAAAGGAACCAAAAGCATCAAGTTGCAGGAAAAAAAAAGATGAGTGTGTGTGCAGTGAGGCAGGGAAGGAAGAAAGGGTAATAAAAACCTGTTCTGAACACTACATTAACCACTTAGGGGCACACTGAAGGCTGCTAAGTGGATCCTTTCTGTTGAAATGAAGATGAAAAAAAATTGAAGAAGAGCTCGTCCCTGACACTGCTTTGTTTTACTGCATATAAGCATAATAATCTGACATATTTTTTGTTTTGAGAAATGGTGTTACAGGAAATGACAGCCAAGGTTGGTGACTGGGGAAAATGCTTCCAAAAATCTCTAACAAAATTTAATATTCCACTGGGGAGGTAACCATTATTTATTTTCAGAGATCATTTGAGCTCTTGAACTTGATGAGAACTTGTGCTCCTATACTAAAAGCAAACTTCAGGCTGATTGTGAAATAAATTGTTCTTGTTGTTCCAGTTTGTTATGCAAATTGTCCAGAGGAGGAACAGAAATAATACCATTTGACCTATACTGCTGACAGAAAAACACAGTTTGCAAACTGTGAATATTACAGCCAGTCATAAAGTTTTCTATTTGCTATCTTTATGTCCTGCCTTAAATAATGTGGTCTTGTTTCTGCTCTCCTGGCTGGGAGGCATCTGTAATTGAGATCAAAATGTGAGCTGGAGATTACAAACTGCAAATAGTTATTCATAAACTTGTGCTTTGCAGATCACTGATTACATTCTGAAGAACTATGTGGGTAACTCTTTCCTAATAGCAAATACATTCAGTTGGTGTGGGCTTTCCAATGGTGATTTGAGATCAGAGAAATGGCAGAGTGGTCTAAAGCATTCACAGCAAGTTAAAAGATCATCTGTGATTTTTCTGGAGCGTCTGCTCTTCATGAGTGTGATCTCAATGTCACGATATACTGATCTGGTTTTGATGTGGATCTTTTCACCTGGATTTCAGTACAGCCCTGCAAAGAGTCATAACAGCCTGGTTTGTGTGTTAGTCCTGGTGGGCATCTCAGCCCCACACAGCTGCTTGCTCACTCCTACCATCGACTGAGGGAGAGAATAGGATGGGCAAAGTGAGAAAATCCATGGGTTCAGATAAACACAGTTTAATAACTAAAAATTCGAGGAAACTAAAAAAGACACAAACAAAAAAAACCCACAAACACACACACCCAAAACAATAACAAAAAAACACCCAAGAAAGACAACTGATGCAAGAAATAGCAGCTGCTGTCCTTGAGCCAACTAGTGCCTGGCCAGTGCCCAAACAACAGCAACCATGGCTAGCTCCTCCCCAGCTTTTATTGCTGATCATTATGTTTTATGGTATGGGATGTCCCTTTTGTCACAGAGGTCAGCTCTTCCCCGTGTCTGTCCCCTCCAAACCTCCCCTCTTCCCCTCCTGCCCACCGCCAGCCTACTCATTGGTGCATCAGTGTGAGAAGTACAAGCAGCTCTGAGTATGTGTAAGCACTGCTCAGCAGTAGCTAACACATACCTGTGTTATTATCAACAGGATTTTCATCAAAACCCTAACAGATAGCACCATATAGGCTGCTGCAAGGAAACTTAACTCTGCCCCAGCCAGAACCAGTACTCCCAGTCAAGTGACTATGAAATGTGATAACAGGGTGAGCAGAAACATCTTAGGGTGTTTTTTGCTGATGGCATTCCATGGAACTTCAAGGCAGGCTTTCCTTCCACAACCTCTTCATATTTGTGGCTTATCTCGGGAATTTTACAAGTGTTTTTCCTTCTGCTGTTCTCAAAGTGTTCCTTTGGTGCTGCTGGCTTCAGGTCACTGCCTCTGCAGCAAAATGTCCAGTGATTTCACTGTATTGGAGAAGTTCTCTGAGCACCCTTCACCATGCAAGGGAGGCGAAACTGAGCATGCTTAGGCTTAGTGTAAATTCCAGAAAAAAACTGTGCCAGGAACCCCTCTCAGCCCTGGAAAGCAAACATTGCATTAAAAAGCTGCTCCTGGATTTGAGTGTGCTGCCAAGTGCCAGCTAGCAAACAACTCTCCATCACTGCATAGTGACAAAGGTGCTCCATGGACCCTGTGCAGGCTAAGGGAGCTCATTAGCACAGACACAAGCCCCCACATGCTCATCATTCTTATTGCCCAGCAACACAATCATAGAACGCTTTGGGTTGGAAGAGACTTTAAAGATTATCTAGTTCAACCCCCTGCAATGGGCAGAGATGTCACCCACTAGACCAGGTGTCTCAAAGCCTCATCCAGTCTGGC